>VDFB02074551.1:0-28953 GCA_007258455.2 Sequoia sempervirens | reverse complement strand
TAGTGTTGTGAGCAAGAGTCTATTTTAATATGCCTTAGGGTTTCCATAGTCCATGATTATTTAGTTCTCATATTTCTGGTTTGTAACTGTGTGTAATATTTTTTACATCAAAAAAAGTTTTGGATCATACTCCATGATCCATCATCAGGATGCTAAACAAAGAGAGTAAGAAAGTGAAAAAATAGAAGCAGTCTAGAAAGTTAAATAGGTGAGGGGTAAGAAAGGAGATGGGTAAGACAAAGAGATAGTCCAAAGAACCCAACCAATGAGACACATTAAAAAAAATACAAAAAATAAAAAAATTTAAGACTCACAAAACTAGTGAACTAAATAGAAAAAATACAAGAACAAGAATAACAAAAAAATAAGAGAATCAAGAAACAAAAAACCCCAAAGATAATGAAAGACACTAAAAAAAAATAAAAAATAAAAAATAATAAAATCCCAAAGAAACCTAAACAAGGAGTAAGAAGATAACAGTGAAAATAAATGACAACCACAAAACTAGGGATTCAAATAATTAATAGGAACCACGATAAAGAAGAAGAAATCAAATTATTTAAATAAAATTAAAAAATAGACCCAAAAAACACACAAAATCATATACAAAAATAAAAACAAGACACTAAAAACCAAGAATTGAAACAAGAGAGGAACACATTGGACACAAGTACATAATAAAGACAATCTTAAATATGTAAAAACAAAGAGTAAAACAAAAAATACAAAAAATGTAAAAGAACCTTTTTATTGATGACACTAAAGATGACATTCTTCTTCCCATTCTTGAAGAAAGCATTGTGGACTACATTCCTAAGAAAATGGATATTGATTATAGCAGATATCTTGATCACCTCCTTGCAATAGAGGAAATTGATGAAACCCTTCACTATATGGATTTAGAGAAGAGTCCATGAATGAATGGTTTCCCTATTGAATTTTATAGAGCCCTTTGGCCCCACTTTCATGAAGACTTTTTTAATGTTTATCTTGAAGGAATTGAGACCGGATCCTTAGGAAACACTATGAATCAAGGGCTAATTAAACTCATACCCAAAGGTCCAAGGATGTGGATAGTGTCAATGGATGGAGATCTATAACTCTCCTCAATACATCATACAATATTATTGCTAAAGCCCTAGCATGAAGAATTAAATATATCTCTCAAGAAATTATTTTTCCAAAGCAAATTGGGTTCTTAGGGGGAAGATTTATTTTAGACAACTTGGTCCTTGCATGGGAGACTTATGAATGGTCTCAAAAAACAATGCAAGATGATAGTCTTATCATTAAATTATACTTTGATACAGCTTATGATCATATTCACTGGCCCTTCATTCCTAAAATTCTCAATTGACTTGGTTTTGGCCCCAAAATCTATGACCAAATTAAAATGATTTTCACGAATGCTAATGCAAGAGTTTTTGTTAACAATGTCTAAACTCATTTTCCCTTGTAAAAATCCATTCGATAAGGCTATCCACTTGCCCCATTCTTGTATGTCCTTGTTGTTGATGCTCTCGAATATCTTTTCGAGAATGCACTTGCAAATAAAATTATTCATGATATCACTCTCCCTGACAATGCAACTAATCTCAACTCCCATTATGTTGACGACAACATGATTTTCGTCCAAAACTTAGTAGAAGAAGTGGCTAACACTTTTGTATTTTAGATCTTTTTTCTCTATTTCAAGGTGCAAACTTGCTATGCATAAAACCAAGATTTTAATGACAAGGCCCAACCCTCAACCCCCTTAGATCTCGACTGAGTGGAGAAAAGTTAAGCATGGGGTTATTACTAGATACCTTGGGATTCCATTTAGTATTGGAGTCTCATTGAAAGATATGTGGAATTGGTTCTTGGCTAAAATGATGAAAAAACTCTTAAATTGGACAAACAAATTTCTTTCCTTGGCTAGTAGATTACAAGTTGCCAATAAGATCCTTATTGCCAACCATATTTACATTTCCTCTTGATGGTTGCCTTCCAAAGCTTGCTATAACTAGTTGAATCAACTAATTAGGAGTTTCCTCTAGACTAAGTGGGGAAAGAAAAAAGGATAGCCTATTACATCATGGAGCCATTGTATTCAACCAAAAGATAAAGGAGGCTTAGGAATTATTGATCCTTACACACAAGGAGTTTATCTTACCGCTAAATGGATTGTTCAGGCTTTGGATGGTGATGCCCCTTGGAAAAAATTGGTTCAACATCGTATTCAAACAACTATTGTTGGTCAGTCATGGGAGTTAGTGAAATGGATGGATAAGCTTCTACTTGCTCCTTATTTCAAAACTCATGGTTCAACCCCTTTCAATTCCATTTGGAAAGCTTGGCAAATGACTTCTAAAAAACTATCTTTGCATTCCCAATCCTTGAGCCATGGTTTAAGTTTTTCCTCCTCCTCAATATGGTGGAACCATCTTGTTCAGTTGAACAATGCCCCTCTTGCCCTTAATAAACTCCTTAAAGGTAAGCATCTCTTTAACAAAGTTATTCAAATTTTTAGAGATCTCTAGGATCTGGTTACATTCAAGTGGAAAACATGGCCACAACTTAAGGCACAATTCAAGCTTGCCTCCAAAGAAAAACCCCCTATTCTTCAAATTCTAAGTCTTGTTTCACCTGAACGATACTTGTTTTTGTCCACACCTTGCCATGATAATTTCCTCATGGATTGGAAATAGCCTAACAATCGTCACCTTCATGCATTCCCCCTTAAAATTTTCTATAGACAAATCCTCCCTATAGTTTCCCTAGCTTCTCGTCTTAATTGTAAATGGCAATGCAAGTTTAGACGAGCCAAATGGAATAAATTGAGTGCTCTTATTTGGAAATCCAAAGCTGAAGCTTGAGCCCAATTGACTGCTTAGAAATTTTTCCATGCTAAAGTTCCTATTGGAGACCATCTTTCCTTCATCTCACCATCATTGTCCTATCCTTTTTTGTTCTAAAAAAGAGACTATCAAAAATACTTTTTGGTTTTCTTCCCATGCCCAACACCTATGGAATTATCTTTTTGTCAATCTTTTGAGTGTTTCTCCTCAACCTTGGTCTTGGAAAACTACTCTTCTCAAAGTTGCTTCACACCTTAATATCATTTCATAGACCTTTAGACATATTATTTTGAAAAACATTTGGAAACTTCGCTACCTCATTTCCTTTCTCACACCCTTTATACCGTTCAAATGGAAGATTTGCTTATTTGTGTGAATCTTTCCCCCAACCTTTCCCTTTTGCAATCCTCACTCCAATTCAAACTTGACTTGCATGGTGTTTTGACAGAGTTTTAATTGTAATTTGATGCCTTTGAGGATAAAACTATTGGAATTGGTTACAAGTTTAAAGAGAAAGTTTGATTTTATAGTGTGGTCTACAAGTTTTGAGTTTTGTTGTTTTACTTGGTGTGGCTACCAAAGGAATTTTAATTCTTCTCAAAAAATGACATCTATACTTCAACATTACAACTCTATTAAGAAGGCACAAAGCAACAATGTTGATGGGGGAAAGGTTTGATGCTATTGCAAATTCCATTAGTGGCCTTAGACAATGGAAATATTATGGATATGTTTTAGTGGACTTATTGCTCCATAGTTATATTGTTCTCTTTGTAAATTTGTAAAGGTTTTGCAAGAATTTGTTGCTCCTTGTACCTAGTCTATTTATTGTTGTTCTATGATAGTTTTATTGTTGTCTTTAATTGACTACAATCTTGTAATTTTGCTTGAGATTGGCAATATTCTTTTTCTTTTGATTTGAGGTTATGAGTTGCTAGTCTATCATATAGTTGAAAGTAACATCTTGTGATTTTTTTCTGCTATATCATTATTTCTTTTTCTTTCAACAAAAAAAAACAATTCAAACTCTCAAAAATTACAATGACAATACATATGACATAAAGCCAAAAAAATCAAAGAATTAATACTTGAAATGTGTAATGAGCCTTGATCCTCTTTATTTTTATGCTATGTAATTAAAAATTTATTCAATATAAAATATTACTCGACTAGGGCTTGAAGCTAGTTTTGTTCTTGTAATGGGTGCATGCCTTGGAGCATGGCCTATTAAGGAATGGTTGAACAGGGAATTCTATTTCTAATAGAACATGTGCTCAGAACACGAGGCCTGCAACATGTAACACAAGGTTATTATCGTACACAAGTAAACTTTTACTGTTGTCTGACTTTTTCTTGTGCACCCACTTCCTACTTCCCAATATTGCATGAAAGGAAATTGTAATGCCACTACATGGAGTAATGTTTACATGCACAAGTATCCATTTAAGAAAAAAAATTACCCATTTAAGAAAGCATAAATTTCTTTCCCAAGCACATGTTCACACACATAGAGCATGGCATTCTCAAGGAAACTCTTTATCTTTGCCAAGATAATCTTCTCAATGCTATATGTTTTCGCCTAATCCTCTCTCTCAATAGGGGAGAGGACCCAATACCTGAGCATGTTTCAATAGTTGTGATAGTAGTTGTTTATATAATGCCCAATATTTTTATCAATATTGAACCAATAATTGTGACTTTCAAGTTGTTAGTGTTGATGATGACTATCTATAATTAAACAAAATGTATTCCTTTGATCTAAAAAGCAACCAATCATGTGATTCCACATCAACACGAGCAATGAAACATGCTTTGAATGTGCAAGTATTGGTCTCACTTTTTTTTTGGGCATTTTTGAACACCTTCACAAAAAGCATGTTGATGTGGCCCTGAAACCTTAGTTATAAGTAGGGGACTTACTAAGTAAGCTGCTATAAAAAATTGGGAGTGATTTGAAATTTCCACGTAGGATAATTAGAAGCACGAAGTTAGGGTGCACAACTACTGGGTCCTCTCCCCTACATACATAACTCAATATTTTTCCTTACTCCAATTTAAAAACATTAAAAGTTCACAATATATTTTATTGAAAAATTCAATTATAATATTGTAATACATAAAATTCTACCATTAGTTCAAAGCATATATAAAAGTAAAGGTAACGACATTACCACAAGGTGGAGAAGAGGAATTATCACGCTGCAACATCATTCAACATCATTTATTTTGAGTTTTTATGAAGAGAATTGCTTCCATCTTTAAAAGGGATAAGAATGCTATGGTGGCGACAGAATTATAATCTTATTGTTATTTAAGTGATGTATAGAAGTTTTAGTTGTTGTGTAAAAGGTAAAGATGTAGTTTTGATCATGAGTGCGGTTTTTATTTGTATGAGATATGAGGAGCGGTCTAAATATTGTCATTAGGAGGACTTTTACTGATAGTATATTGGATGCTTCTTCATGGTTAAGTAAATATGTAGTTTGAGCATGTCTAATATTTTGGGTCGTATTACGTTAAATCATTTCCTATGCCTGCACCGATGTATTTTTTTTTTTTTTTTTTTCGTTAGCGTTTATGCCTGACGCGGCGTGGCTATTGTCATGCGGTATGCCACTGATTACATTGGTGCGTTATTCCTTCCATTCCATCCATTGTCCCTCCCTCTCTCCTACCACACACTCCTTTGTCCTTCCATTTGCATGCCAAGAGATATGTTCTAGATCTCTCCATCTCTCCTTCCCCCACTTTTATATCATGGTCCTCTCATTATCATGTCCCTCTTTCCTGTATCTCTTGGATTATCCTCTCTCTGGTCATTTCATATCCTCCTCTATCATTTTATGTCCATCTCCATCTCCTTCTTCCTTATTTCCTTCCCCTATCTATCTCTCCATCTCTATTTCTCCTCCTTCCTCCTTTCTCTCCTCTCTCTCCGTCTCTTCTTCATGTTTGTCTCTATCTTTTCTCCATATCCAGTCCATGTCTCCTCCTATCTCCATTTATATCCTCCCTCCCCTCTCTCCTATATCTCTCCTCTCTTCCTCTCTTTCCTTCTCCCTCTCTCTCACCATCTCTTTCCTGTCTCTTTCATTTTCTCTCCCCACTATCATTAAATGTCTCATCTCAGTCTTCTTGTATCTGCTTCCATCTCCCCTCCACCATCTCTTCCCCTCCTGTTCTTTACCATCTCATCTTTCTTCCATTATCTCCATCTCTATCCTTCCTATCTATCTTTCCTATCTCCCCTCCATTCTCCCTCTCTCTCTCCATCTCTATATATTTGTCTCTTTCATCTTTGTCTCTCTTTATCTCTCCCACTCCTCTCCATATCCCCCTCCTCTATTTCCATCCCCATCTCCATCTCTATCTTCCTCTCTATCTCTATCTTCTTACCCCTCTCTCTCGGTCTTCCTCCCTCTATCTCTCCCTATTTCTATCCCTATCTCTTCCTCTTTCTCCCTCTCTCTCTATTGTAAACCTAGCATGAGCTTGTTTGAAATGGACATTAATTATCTTCCTAATTTAGAGGTTTTGTTTTAATTGTGTTTGTATTTTTGTAAGTAGTTTCACAGATGATTTGAAGCTTTCAATTCTCCATTAAGACCTTTGTTACAAAAACAACATCATTTGATAAATGACCTACCAATCGACCTTCCACAACACAAATTTAAATTTTTTTTTAAAATTTCCCTAATTGACCTTCCACATCGGCTACCCATTGCACAACTGCTAGTTAATAACACTATTGACATCGGATGTAGAGAATGATAGATGAAGTCAGAAATTCTTAAAACAGAAAAAGCAAATAAGAATATGATTATCCATAATCAACAGTTTATAGGGCACTTATTGACAATTCAGGGTGCCCATCTATTTGACTGACCT
Organism: Sequoia sempervirens; assembly: GCA_007258455.2. NCBI lineage: Eukaryota > Viridiplantae > Streptophyta > Pinopsida > Cupressales > Cupressaceae > Sequoia > Sequoia sempervirens. The sequence continues at coordinate 22,225 of VDFB02074551.1, read as the reverse complement.
CCTAATCACTTCGGTTCTGGCTTTATCAGCTCAAACCAGAGGTAAACGAAATACTTGATGGAATCCATGAATTTCCAGAGATAAACTGGCCCACAGTGAAGCGGCTTGCTTCACTAGCACTTTTAATGACGTGGTAACCACCCCATCTCACCCGTCTTGATGTTCCTGCGCCGCTGCCCATGTTCATATATTCCCCATAATATAAACTACTAAGGCAAAGGTCCCGTTCCATTCTAGCCAACCAGCAAAGTCATAGGCTTCCTTTGTCTTCTCCATGCTCAACTTCAATTGGAGCTTCATCATGTCGCGGGTTGGAATAGAAGGAGAGCAGATGCATCCACTCTGCGTGCACGTCTCCTTCTCAGTCTCCTCCTTATTCCGGCCAGCGGAAACCCCGACAACCATGCACACGATGCCAACCATCACCAAAATCACCGTGAGCGCCATTGTTAAAGCTCTTCTTGATTTATGAGTTGCATTTCCACAAATGTCTTCACTGGGATTCATCGCACAAAGACAGTCGTGAGTAGGAAGCGCCTTCCAGACCTTGGTTTGCTAAATTGGATGGATTTTCAGTACTGGTTCGACCATGCATATATTGAGGTAACATCCATGCAACATATTGAAGACAATTTGGTTTTCTTAATACAGAACTATTTCTTTTATCATATGCAAATTTCAGTTTCCTTGCTAATTCATCAGCCTACCCACATTTACGTCGTAAAATAATGCGAAAACGCCATTTCGACTATGATTTTTATATCATTTCATCGTTGACATTTCAGGCAAAGGGAATGTAAGTCATTTGTGTTTCATATCGCATTCAGACCGAACTCCTTTCATGGCTTGCTTTACTTCTAATAATTGAGTGGGAATATTGCCATCTAACTGCCAAATTCAATATTACGATGATTATGGGTGGATTTTGCACCGTGAATAGCGTTTCACTACAACAATATAAGCAATTTTCTAGTTTTCAAGGTTAAGGTCGTTACGCTTGAATTTTCCTTGAATGAATTCCAGAATTTCAGCTAAACAGCCTGCTTATGTTTACTTAATTTCCTAGATTATTAGGCACGCCTTTTAAAATTAGACACGCGAAAGATAATGGTAAGTTATGAAGTGTAAGCTAATCAAGATGTAATTTTCTCTGAGATATGGAATGCTATCATTCAACATCCTTTGATCAGGAAATTCGATTAGTGTATAAAGGAAGAAGTACTCTCGTCAAGCATACCTATAAACATTGGGCAAGGCACCAAACTTCATATTTAAGGGAAACCTTGGAAATATGAGGTACTATATATGGAACATAAATATTAAGGAAGATGATATAATTCGTTGGAATGCTTCCTTTGTCTTTTATGATATAAATTGGAGGAAAAAAGTTGCCATACAGTTTTATTTTTATATGGAGGATTTTATATCATTTGAGTAGATTTTGTTATTTGATATGGGATTACGAGTCCATGTTGATACATCTTCTATTAAGAGTCAAGGATCAAGGGGTATCCATTTTGGCACAATCTTGACCTCATCCCTTATATCATTCCTCCAAGGATTTGAATCTTGATGGATGGCATAACAGAAAAATACCATCACCCTCACTGATTGTGCTCAATCAATTGAACTACAATCATTTAATAGTAGTACATTTTTATTTTTTAAATGGTTAATTCTAGAAGTGCCCCTATAAGAACATAAACATGTGTGCAAAATAGTGTAAAATAAAAAGAACAAAGATGTAAGATATGTACTTTTCTCCTCTAGATTTGACCCCGAGTTTTATTGTGCATGAAAATATAAATGAACGAGGCATGTCAAAGTAAAATCAACTAAAACTAATTATGACAAAAGGGATAAAACTTTTTTGGATCATGAAACCTAAACAACTAGAACATGTGTGTGCTCCCTTTGTCCCCAATATATATAGTAGGCATTCATTAGGAATACCATATATCATTGGATTTAAAGAACCCTAGAAATATATCAAGGGAATAATTGATAATAAGTTGTATAGCCCAATCAAAACCATAGATATGTAAAGAACTAAGATTTATAACTAATTACTAACAAAAGCATTAGAGACAACCCTAAATTTGTTTCAATATGAACTTTGAGTTCTACAAACCTATAATAAAGGGATGAAATATAGAACTAGATCTAATGGAAAAAAAAAAAAAAGATTCAACTTGAACTTGAAAATTTGAGAATCTACAGCTAGACCATGCCTACAATTTGGTTCACCTAAAATGATTTATCCTAATTACATGGTTTCATTTGAGGTAGAAATAAATCTTAGTTATCTATAGAGAATGTTCACATGGGTAATATATCTATGCAAGTAAAAATCAATGGTGCTAAATAATTCAAAGAATAATAGAGGTATTCTCCAAGCAATAACTAATATTAGATTACTTAACCATCAAATCTACACAAACCTTCCTAGAACTAAAACATTCTTAGAATCACAAGTAAGTTAAGTTAACTTATGCCAAATTATGTAATTAAACATAGAATACAAAGTAAATACACATGTACAAATGCAACATATAGTATCAAAGGATATAAAATTGTAGGATAAACCAAGAGAAACCTCCAAAAGATAAGAGAACTCTAGATTCATTCAATTACAATTATTTACAAGGATAAAATTTTTCTATAAGAACTCACTAAGTACAATGAGATCTTAACACTTTAAAATGGTCACAATAGCATGGGAACATCTATCCTCTTGCAACTATTAATTACTGTCACATGAGGAAATTATAATTGAAAGTCAATCTATGCATAATGTGTTTCTTGTGTTATTAACCTTTTCCCTCTTCCTCCTTTTGTGCAAAAAAAATATAAACATTCTAAATTTAAATTTAAAGGTTATTACCCTTCAACTCCCATACCAAGTATCCAAAATATATGAAATTTCCACTAAATGGTAATGGGAAATTACAGCTAAGAGAGAACTACAAATTTTCTATAAAAACACATCATATTGATGTTTGACAATTATGCAATTTCCTTATAATAAAAATGAATATTCTCTTCAAAAAGTGAATTCTACTCCTATTTCCTCCTATTCTTTTTGTCATTAACTTTTTAAAAATATTATTGACCACCCCAAATTTTCCTTATTCTCTTATGACTAGTTTTTTCTTTGAATCATTTGTTTTATGTTTTAAAATAGAGGTCTAGTGAAACCATCCTAAATATAAATTATATCATCTAACCTCATGGAAAAGTTACAAAGATTCAATTTTAGATCACACCTCCCCATTGAGGAAGTTTTTGGTACCCTAAATCTCAAGGGCTCACCATGTAAAAAAAATTATTCCCCACATCCTATTTTATATACAATTACCTTAGTAAAGTCATAAACTAATGGTTCAAGTAAAAACATTCCAAATTTTTAGCCAACAAAATAGATACCTAATAGATTAAAAAATCTATATATATAACAAATGAGTAGAAAATATCTTATAAAAGGAAGCAAGATGGTGTAAATGCTTTCTACATTAATATATGAGGAGAGTAATGCAAAGAGACTCAAATCTAATAATATTAGATGATAAAATACCAAATATATAGAAATAAAAATACATAGAATAACATGAAACTTACATAAAACATAGTTGACATAATATTAGCCTAGGCAAAGCCTTTTGGGAAAGATCCACCCTCCAAATCTCAAACTAATTGTATTATCAATAACTATATGGTTAGAATATAATGAGAGACTCAAGCCTTTATAGAAAAATCATACACTTATTTGGTCTAGAGAAAAAATATTAGGATGAAAACTCAAGGGATTCACATATAAAGGGGTCAATATAGGATCATGGGGGCCCAAAGTAGGCCCCTAAGTGTCAATGAAAATTCAAAAAAACATAGTTAGGAAACTTGACATAAAAAATTGAATAGGTTATTAACATAATTTGAAAAATATGTAAGAACAAAATTTTTAGAAAATTGAATGTAGTCTTTAGGCTAATAATCCATTTTTTGAAAAAAGTAAAACTATTTTGCAAAAAAATTAAATTTCAAAGTAGTAGTACTAAATTTTTTAGGAAAAAAATAAAAAACTAGGTGTATGTTTGACCAACCTAAGTACAAGACAAAAATTTCAATATAAGTAGAGAACACATGCCTAGATGTGCCACATTTCCTTTCGTAATTTTTTTTCAATTAAATAATTAGTTATTATTTTTTTATTAGAATATTTCAAAATTATTAAAATGTGTTTGTCTGACTACCATAACTTGGTCAAAAAATTATTAAATTTATTTTTTTCTTATCCTATAATATGCGAAGCATAGATTTTGACCCATCTTTTAGATTCAAAAAATGTGAAATAGTTTGAAAAATATAGAAGATTTTGAATCAGCCTATCAATTAGGACTTTAGTCATAATGCATGTAGAAAATCAATAATAATTATCTAGTAAATTCAAAATAAGGCATATCTTATATTGGTGGAAAATTGACAATTTTTTCAATAAACCCTTTTCGTTTCATCAAATTCGGATAACAAAAAGTCATCAACCACAAGGGAAAACTTTGGAAAACTAAGGAAATTTTGTAAACACATTTTTTTAGTTGACTTTATAGGTATGGAAATCCCAAACCAAATCTTGAGCCAAATCCAAGCCAACTGATTTTGTCAGAAAAACTAGATATCTATTATGTGTATTATTTATAATACATAATATATATAATATATTAATATATACTATATACTAATATATTATATATTAGATATGTATTACATATTGTGTATTATGTGTTCTATTTATTATATTATATTATACTATATGTTATATAATAAATATATTAATATTATGTAATATATATTATATATTATATATTATATTATATATATTTAATACATAGTATATATTCTATACTACAATATAATATATATAGTATATAATATGAGGGGGAGTGAGAGCTAGAGGGAGGGAAAGACCTAAGAGAGAGAGGGAGTGGGAGAGACCAAAGAGAGAGAGATGGAGAGTGAGAGAGATAAAAGAGAGAGACTTGAGAGGGAGATGGAGAGTGATAGACACCTAGGAGAGAGAAAGAGGCATGAGATGGAGGGAGGGAGAGAGAGAGCTAAGAGGGAGATGGATAGTGAGAGAGACCTTAGAGAGAGAGATTTGACAGGGAGATGGAGAGAGGGAAAAACCTAAGAGGGAGATGGAGAGAGAGAAACACCTTAGAGGGAGATGAAGAGAGAGAGACTAGAGAGAGAGATTTAAGAGGGAGGGAGGGATAGAGAGAGAGAGCTAAGAGGGAGATGGAGAGTGATAGAGAATTGAGAGAGAGAGAGACCCAAGAGAGAGATGAAGAGTGTGAGAGAGAGAGACCCAAGAGGGAGAGAAAGAGAGATATACCTAAGAGGGAGAGGGGGAGAGAGAGAGAGAGACCTATGAGAGAGGGAGAGACCAAAGAGGGAGAGAGATGGACTAAGAGAGAGTTGTCTAGGTAGGTTGGGAGGGATAGAGGGAGTGAGATACCCAAGAGAGAGAGGGTGGGAGGAATAGAGGGAGGGAGAGAGAGAGGGAGTGGGAGACTTGAGAGAGAGAGGGGGGAGAGATCTGAGAGAGAGAGTGAGGGACCTAATAGAGAGAGTGAGGGACCTAAGAGAGAGAGTTATCTAGTTATGGTGGGAAGGGGAGACCTTAGAGAGAGAGAGGGAGGGAGTGGGAGATACCAGAGAGAGCTTAAGAGAGAGAGTTATCTAGTTAGGGTGGGAGGGAGAGACCTGAGAGAGAGAGAGGGAGTGGGAGAGACTTGAGAGAGAGGTAGGGAGTGGGAGAGACTTGAGAGAGAGGTAGGGAGTGGGAGAGACTAAAGAGAGAGGGAGAGGGATCTCAAGACCTAAGAGGGAGATGGAGAGAGAGAGACCTAAGAGGGAGATGGAGAGTGAGAGAGTCCAAAGAGAGAGTTGAGAGGGAGGGAGGGAGGGAGAGAGAGAATTGAGAGGGTGATGGAGAGTGAGAGATACTTTAGAGAGAGAGACCGGAGAGGGATATGAAGAGAGAGAGGGTGGGAGAGACTTGAGAGAGAAGGAGAGACCTGAGAGGGAGAGAGATGGATTAAGAGAGAGTTGTCTAGGTAGGGTGGGAGGGATAGAGGGAGTGAGAGACCCACGAGAGAGAGAGTGGGAGTGATAGAGGGAGAGAGAGACTTGAGAGGGAGTGAGAGATAAAGGGAGGGAGAGAGAGACCTAAGAGGGAGAGAGGGAGAGAGATAGACCTGAGAGGGAGAGAGAGAGAAACCTAAGAGGGAGATGGAGAGTGAGAGAGATCTAAGAGAGAGAGGGAGTGGGAGAGGCCTGAGAGAGAGAGGGGGAGTGGGAGAGACTTGAGAGGGAGTTGAGAGATATAGATAGAGGGAGGGAGAGACCTAAGAGAGAGGGGTTTGTGAGGGATAGAGGGAGGGAGATGCTTGAGAGCGAGAGTGAGAGAGGGAGAGGGAGAGAGAGTTATATAGTTAGGGTGGGAGGGAGAGACCTGAGAGAGAGAGGGAGTGGGAAAGACTTGAGAGAGAGAGGGAGGGAGTGGGAGAGACTTGAGAGAGAGGGAGGGAGTGGGAGAGACCTAAGAGAGAGGGAGGGAGTGGGAGAGACCTAAGAGAGAGAGTAAGAGAGAGGGAGAGGGTGATCCCAAAATAGTGGTTTATAATTTTTGGCCAAACTGACACTAAAATTATTATTTTAACTAAATCTTCACATTTGGGCACCTATAAAGGTCCATAAAGAATTTGAAGAGATGCAGACTAGATTCATGTCACATTTTTTCTATAGATCTCAAAAATATTTTTTCAAAATTTTTGGAATCAGATCGACTTCTTTTTCCATCTCCCACAAAACTATTTTTTTTCAAAAAACAACAGCTTAAAAAAGTGACGACACCGTGATAACACATAAATTTTTTTCCATGAAAGATAAAATCTATTTCTTTTAAATTTAGATTTGCAACTCTGATATCTAGTGCTTCCACTTGGTTAGATAGTTTTTTATTGAATATTTTTTCTTTAATCAACTTTCGAAGTCAAACCAATTACAATTCAGACATAGCGTGACTGTATAATGCATAACTTTTTTTGTATATATCAAAATTCTTTTATTTTTTTTGTTGGATCAAGGACTTCAATATCTGGTGCACTCATATATATATATATATATTGATAATCTGCTATTTTTCCACATGTGCAGAACAAAGACCTTCATTTTTGATGAAAAACTTATGTTTAATAAAACTAAAAAAAAATACATAATAAAACCAAAACATATTAAAATTATATTCATTGGACAGCTCGTTCCAAGGACTACTACCTGATTCTAGTTGGGTTTTTGAAGATTCATCCATTTTCATCCTCAACCTGAGCTCCGAAGTGCCAAAATTTAGGGTTTTTTTGTGTTTCAGGGGGGATGAGGTTAAAGGGGGGTTCGCTCGAACTAGGGTTCATTCGAACCCTTGTTCATTCAAAATCCCCTTTTATAAGGGGTTTTATTGGCCCTTTTGGGGAGAAAACATTAAAAGGTTTCACTCGAACCCAGGTTCTAGTGAACCCCTAATGGGTTTGGTCGAACCAATAGGTTCGTACGAACCCCTAAAACCAAGTTTTTGCCATGCATTCATTTTTTGTGATTTTTCCTTCCTCACTTCAATTGTAAACCACTATTGTGGCTTCACCCAAGAGGGATGGAGAGTTATCTAGTTAGGGTGGGAGGGATAGATTTGAGTGAAAGAGAGAGAGTGGGAGAGACTTGAGAGAGAGAGGGAGGGAGTGGGAGAGACCTGAGAGAGAGATAGAGAGAGAGAGAGAGAGCAGAGAGGGAGAGAGAGAAAGACTTGAGAGGGAGATGAAGAGTGAGAGAGAGAGAGAAGATAGAGAAAGGGAGAGAGGGAGTGGGAGAGACATGAGAGAGAGATTTATCTAGTTAGGGTGGGAGGGATATACCAAAGAAAGAGAGAGGGAGAGAGTTGAGAGAGAGTATGAGATATATAATAAATAATATATTATTTATATACTATATACTATAATATATACTATGTATATAATATATTATATATAGTATATAAAAGTATATATTATATATTATATATAATTTTATATAATTTGTATAATATATTATGATATATTAATATATAATACATTATTATATATTAATAATACATAATATTGGTTTTATGTATTATCTGGTTTATAAAAATCTAAAGCAAATGGATATTCGTTATTTATTGAATAAGATTTGAAGCTTCCCTCATGCATACATATTAATATATAACATAATTTATATACTATATAATATATATAATATCCGGTATACAATAAATAATATATAGTATAATATATTAAATATATTATGATATATTAATATATAATACATTTATTATACATTAAGACTACAGAATATTGGTTTTATGTATTATTCAATTTCTAGAAATTTGAAAAAAATGGATATTCATTATTTATTGTATAAGATTTGAAGTTTCCCCTATGCATAAATATTAATATAATATAATTTATATACTATATAATATATAGTATGTATAGTATATATATAATATATATTATATAATATTTAATGAGTTTGTGTGCACAAGTGGAGTCAATTGAATGAATAAGTTGTAATAAAAAGGTTTGGTTCCAATGGAATAGTATGGAATTTAATAACACAATGAGTAGAAGTATTCTCAAGTACTTAAAAATCTATTCTCAATGATCAAATCACAATCAGCTATCACCTAAAAATAATTAGCACTATACATCTAAAATTGGTTCCATATAAAAGTAGGACATCTCACTTGTGGGACATCCTGATTTTTTTTCTTCTGAAATTACATATTTTTAAGAAAAATTAATGATTTAAGCCTTGAGGGGTTCCATATAAATAGTTTTAATTGAAGAGGTTTATATGAGACCCCCTTACATGAAACACCTTTGGATAAAACACTCTAGTCTTAAATCAAATCCTCAATGGAGTCTCATCCCACTTATAATCAAAATTGTGAAAAAAAATCGCTTTTTCTTCATCTTTTGGGTGTTCAAATGAAGCCATTTAGAAATTCCTTTTTTCTAAGTATGTAGTCTTTATCATAATATTTTCAAAAAACTATTATTTTGAATATTTAATTTGATTATTATATTTATTTTCTTTTCTTGTGAATGTAGTTTTTTCACCAAACATCAAGGTCTTTGTATCACATACATGAAAAAATAGAATTTAATAGAAGAAAAAATCTAAAAATTATATGTGCACTAGGTATTGATGTCCTTACTTCAACAAAGAAAAAAAGTTAATTTGAATATATGCATACAAATTTATGTGATATCGAATAAACCTATATATAAATTATATCTAATCTTACTTCAAAAATTAATAAAAAATATGCAACAAAAAAAATTGAAAACATATTTTTGCACTAGATATTGGTGTTAGAAATCTATGTTTTATCTAATGTAGAATTCTATATTTTTCATCAAAAACTTAGGTGATATCAAATAAATGTCATTGTTTTAAAATGTTGATAACTATAAAAAATGGTTATTAAAGCTTACATAAAAAGGTTCACAAATCATATTTTGATTTTAGTTTTAAATATTTTACTATCTACATAAAAAATATCAAAAATCACTAGTTCACATCATCTTCAAATTCTTAATTGTTTAATTGTTATGGGTGGTATAAAGTGAAAATCTGATTTATTTTTTTTGTTTCAATGTCTCACTTTGGCCAAAAAGTGTGACACACTATTGGCATTTTGATGAAGGAGCATCTATAGTTGCTAGCCATCTTGCATCAACAAAATTGATCCAATCTTGGTGTGAAATATTTTGAATATTATTTTGGTGTATCTATTTGATTTTCTTGTCCAAAAATCAGAATTAATAATTGGACAAAATTTGGGTTGCAAGTTGCATTGGGAAACATACTGGAAATTACAATTTTAAATTTTAAATGACAAAAATCAAGTTTGGGTGTGGGATTCTTGGAGGTTATGAAATGTTGAATATTATTTAATTTTCTTTAAATTGCTATAGGTATTAATGGGACTCCCATGATATGCATGACTGAAAAATATGAATTTGAATTCCTATTTTGTGAGGGGAGAGAATGAATGTGCTAGCTAGTGGAAGCATGTCTTCTTGGAAATTGTGCAAACATGTATTGGGGAGTCAACATTAGTAATTTATGAAAATTCATTGGTTTTCTAGGTAGGGGTGTGGAGTTGGGAAGTTTCTAGTTGCATGAGATAGTGGTGACAAGAGGAATTGATTCTGCATTATGTTGCTTTAATTTAGGAGTTCCAAAATTGAGAGTTGCAGGTGTAGGGTGGGGATTTTCTTGGAGGAGTGTTTTCAAAATTGATTTTATAGGTTGAAGGGGAAAATCAGCAACAAAAAACTTGGCAAGTTCATGGGTTCATTGTGCAATTGATTCCAAAAGGAAGTTGTAGGTGGAGAAGAGATAAATTGTAGGAAGTTGGAGGATTGAGGAGGACTCACCTGTAGATGATATTGTTTACTATAATTGATCATTGAAATTGATTTTTAATATTCTTCATCAGTCTAGATGGATGCATATTTTGTATTTATAGTTTGATTGTGATTTCATGAGTTGTAGGAGACATTCAATGAATGAAAATCATCATATGTGTTGCTGATTTAAAATTATCTTAATTAAATTTTAAAAAAATTGTATGTTGAGTGTGTTGCAGGAACTCTCTTGCATCAGTGGTATTAGAGAAGGTTGTTCCTAAGTTTTCAGGCAAAGCATCGAAGAGAGGTAGTTTGTAGCAAGACCTATGAGTTGTGGGTGTTGAGACAATGCCTCCTAGAGTAGCCCATCATGGTAGAGGTGGAGGTGGAACCCTCCTTGTATGGAATATTTCAGATTCCTTAGGAGGCAAGTGGAGAAATTGTAGGAAGAGCTATGTAGAAGAGTTGTGCATAGAGAGAAATGAGAGTGTAGATGAGTTGAGAAATAGGAGTCATTCAAAGAAGAAACACATGATGAAATTCATCATAGAGAAATCAAATTACTGAGAGCTATTTCCAAGATTGGGAAGAGGTCAAAGAGGGAGGTCTTAGTATTCAATGGAAGCTTAAATCCAGGGGAGCTCATAGAATGGATCAGCATATGTGTAGGATCATGGAGGTCAAAAAAGTGGTGATGTGAAAAAAAAAGGTGTTTTTACTTGCCCAAAAACGCGAAATCCTACTTTGAATTTTTCTAGGATCGGGTAGAAAGTACATGTTGCCATAGCAAGCACCAAAGCAAAATGGATATCCATTAAATTCAAATCATTCAAAAAATATTGAAAGTTATTATTATATATTAATTTTTATATTATCTATATATATTATAATATATCATATCATATTATAATATAATATATTGTATTATAATATATTAATCAAATTATATAAAAAAATATTGAAAGTTATTATTATATATTAATCTATATTTTTTATTTTTTTTAAAGATTTTTTTTTAAAAAGCAAGCAAGTTACAGGTTCATGTGAAGTGATGAGTGGCATGGATGAGATCTCTTCAGGTGCAAATAACTTAGTTTCTCCTCTGTAAGTGACTTGGATTAGAGGCTTATCATCCTTCCCTTAGATGATAGTAAAAGACCAAAATTTTAGGTCATCCTACACACAAGAATCGAAGAAGTGCCTTCCAATGAGTCACTTGGTGTCAAAGAAATTTTTAACATGATTGTTTGAAATTTGGTTCTTGGAAGCATTGCTAACAAGTCTCTAGAAGGAATTAAAAATAACCATAGTAGGAGTGGTTTTATTTCCTTTCCCGTTAACAATAATCTTAGCCATGTTATGTTGCAGCTACCATATCCCAACACAATAGTAGCTTGTTCCTAGATCTATGTCAATGGCCTTCTCTTGCTCCTTCCCCTTCCTTTTTCCCTCCTCCTTTCCCTCCATGCTCGGTGAGATAACTTCTCAGTCTCTAGTTTGAATCCAGAGAAAAAATTGAAAGTATTGATATTTACTATATTATTATATATTAATCTATATACTACAAGCAATTATTTTGAGGATATACATGATATAAGAATATGATTGAGGATTCCACTTGCCACCACTTCCCACTAACTGTCCCATCTACCAACATCAGCTGGCACAGTTGCCTCCCATAAATCACCAGCTTCCACCTCCTAATTTCACAAAATCCCTTCCTAGGGTTAGAAGGCTACAAGCCTAGAGCCCCAATTAGGCCTCCTAATAGGGAAAAATGCAATTTTCTTCAAAACCCACCAAAAGACCTGTATTATTCATTTGAGGTTTGTGATTCCTATAACCAAACCTTAAATATTCTTGAGGTTTTGAGCCTGTACAGTCTACACACTGCCCAATCAAAAAATTGACCCAAAAACTAGGGTTTGTAAGCTTTCCAGACTATTTTCAGACTGTCAAAGATTTCTCACACCAAATTGATTGGTGGAGCCTCCTCTTGATCACTAGGAATTTTAAATACCTTCAAAAAAATTCTCCAAAAATAATTTCTCCAAGATCTAAGCACCCCTGCAAGTTATTTGTCTTTTACTCCTAGTCTTCCCTAGCCGAACCCTGCCTGGCTCGCCTAGGGCAAGACAATGCTAGCAGCTCCTGAACTCACATAAGCCCTACAAGATATAATATTTACACTAAGGGATCCTAGTCACTATTCCCAAAGGGCCGTACAATTATTATAGTGGGAAAGTGCTCTAGGACTCCATTTTCTCAAAACTGCTTGATTCAGGCCAGAAAAAGACAGAAAACAAACTATTTACAAATAAGAGATGAAAATGATTTACAAAAACAAATGGATGGCACACTAAGCTTGCAAAATATTCACACTACATTCTAAAAACAAAATAACAATAGGTTTACTCCATCAAAGCATAATTTGGATGCAAAAATCAGAAAACTGCCTCTTAGAACGCTGTTTCCATCAATTTAACAAATTTTCACCAAAACACTAAATCTTCCAACCCTACTCCAGGGTTGAGTCATCCATTAAATAGGTTCCAAAAATAGTTGAGCTTCTTGGGTCGTGCCTTTAGATGACCTAATGATGCAAATTATAAAACCCACTGTGTTTTCTAACCTTTGGCAACTTTTTACCATTCAGCAAAAATGAGCTACTAAACTTATGAACTCTTGACACCCTTTTTCCCAAAGATCAAAAAAACCTCTAAGCTCAACACTAAATGGTCTACATGACCTTATGAAAAAAAAAACAAAAATTAACCCTCTAGGTTTCTTCTTTACCTAAGAAACTGCCTGTTGTTCCTTAGGTGCTCCTGCACCATTCTCCCCCTCTCAGCTCAAAAACTAAGGATTGGAAGGAGAGATCACTGACAGGTCAATGCCCTACTTTTTGAATTCAGCTTCATCCACCCAAGTAGCCTCAGATTCATGCTTGTTCTTCCACTTGATGAGGTGTTCCATGTACAATTTGTGTCTTGTGGCCTTCATCACCCTTGACTCCAAAATCTTCTCTACCTGAGGCTTGTCCTGAGTAGGTAAGGTCATGTTGCTAATGTCTTTGAAGATCTCCTTATTGTCCTGATCCAAATCCTTGATTGTCCCCTTATACTTGATCAAATCAACAATGTTGAATACTGGTGAGATTCCTAGATCAGTAGGTAGCTCCACTTTATATGCATTTTGACCATACTTGGCCAATATCTTGCATGGACCCACTCTCTTCATCTGTAACTTGGTTGAAATTCCCTTCTGCAACCTTGATTTGTTAAGGTGGACCATAACATAGTCCCCTACTTGAAATTGCACATCCTTCCTTGACATATTTTCCTTCTCTTTTAGTTTTTGTGTAGCCTCTGTGACTGTCTTCTTGACCCGCTCCTGAATCTCCTTCATGGTCTAACTGAATTATTTTGCATGTCCACTCCTGTTCTCCATAAATATAAGGTCTCTGAGCTCACAAATTCCTCTTGGGTGCATCCCATACACAACCTCAAATGGACTCTTCCCTGTTGTCCTATTGACACTGTCATTATAAGCATACTTAGCTTGTGAGATGACCATATCCCATGTCTGTCCATACTCCTTAGTTAGACACCTTAAAAGATTACCTAACACTCTATTAACCACCTCTGTTTGATCATCGGTCTGAGGATGGTAAGCTGATCCAAAAGACAGGTTGGTACCCAATCTGCTCCATAGAGTCTTCCAAAAGTGACTCATGAACTTCACATCTTTGTCAGAAACAATGCTTAGAGGCAAGCCATGGATCCTTACAACCTCCTTGAAGAAAGGGTGAGCTATGTAACTAGCATCATAAGTAGTTTTGTAGGGAATAAAATGACTCATCTTGCTTAATTTGTCTACCACAACATAAACACTATCAAAACCAGTCTTGGTCTTAGGAAGGCCTACCACAAAATACATGCTCACACACTCCCATGGTTTGTTAGGAATGGGCAGGGGTTGATATAAACCAGCATTGCTAGCTCCTCCCTTAGCTTTCATGCACACAACACACTGTTCCACATACCTTCTAACATCTCTTGCCAACTTAGGCCAATAATAGAATCTTTGTACTAGCTCTAAGGTCTTATTGATACCAAAATGTCCACTAAGACTGCCATTATGCTTTTCCTAAATCAAATTTTCCCTCATTTACCCTCTTGGAACACATAACTGATTTCCCTTAAACAACAACCCACTTTGCAAAGTATACTCTGAGTATTGACTATGGAAATGGTTCTCAAAGTTAAAACATACCTTATAAACCTCTGAGAAGTCCTCATCTTTCCCATATAGATCATTGAAACTCTCTATACCAATGCTCTTGAGTTGTATCTCTTGCACTGTCAACAACCTTCTGCTTAATGCATCTTCCACCTTGTTCATTTTCCCTTTCTTGTGCTTAATGGTAAAAGTAAAAGCTTGGATGTATTTCATCCACTTCAAATGCCTATTAATCAACTTCTCTTGAGTGTTGATAAAGCTAAGTGCTTGATTGTCAATAAAAACCACAAACTCCTTGGGTAGAAGGTAATGCCTCCATTTCCTAAGTGATTGAACCAAAGCATAAAGTTCTAGGTCATAGGTTGAATATTTCTTCTTAGCTTCATTGAGCTTCTCACTAAGGAAGGCTATAGGCTTGCCCTATTGACTAAGCACACCTCCTACTGCCACTCCACTAGCATCACATTCAACAGTGAACAACTTGTCAAAACTAGGTAATAAGAGAATTGGTTGAGTTGCCACCTCTTGTTTCAGTCTCTCAAACCCTTTCTCAGCCTCTTGAGTCCACACAAACTTAGTTTTCAAACCACCCTTGATTGTATCTAAGACTGGTACACATATACCACTAAAGCTTCTTATGAATTTTCTATAAAATTGAGCCAATCCATGAAAACTCCTTACCTCTATTGCTGTGGTTGGTGTAGGCCAGTTTAGGATGGCTTCCACCTTGCTTGGATCCATCTTTAATGAGCCTTTGGATACTACAAAACCCAAGTAGACAAGATTTTGCTTGAAGAACTGACATTTCTCAAGATTGATTGCCAACTTCTCCTCTCGCAACCTTTTAAGAACCATCTCCACATGCTTCAAGTGTTCTTCTGCTATCTTGCTAAAGATGAGTATGTCATCAAGATACACTACCACAAATATCCCTGTGAAATCCTTAAGCACTTCATTCATGAGTCTCATGAATGTGCTAGGGGCATTTGAGAGGCCAAATGGCATTACTTTCCACTCATATAACCCATCATTTGTCTTAAAAGCTATCTTCCACTCATCACCATCCTTAATTCTGATATGATGGTATCCACTCTTGAGATCCAACTTTGTGAAGAACTGATCACCTCCAAGACAATCTATCAAGTCTTCAATTCTAGGAATAGGAAACCTATACCGAATGGTGATCCTATTTATTTCCCTAGAATTAGTGCATAACCTCCACTTACCTCCTTTCTTTGTTGCCAAAACCATTGGCAATGCACATGGGCTGATGCTCTTTTGAATCAATCCTTAATCCAATAATTCTTGCACTTGCCTAGCCACCTCTAGGTTCTGCTCTAGTGTAAGTTTGTATTATGCTTTGTTAGGTAATGAGGCTCCATATATGAAGTCAATTTGATGACTTATGGCTCTCTTTGGTGGTAAAGTTGCAGGTGTACCATCACTAACTATGCTCTTGTACTTATCAAGTAACTTTTGGACTGCTTCTGGTAAGACTATCTTTTCAGCCTTGTCTTCTTCTTTAGGTTGCAACACAATGACATATCATTCATTCCCTTGGTGTAGGTTCTTAAGGAACTCCTTTCCACTACTCAACATGATGTTAGGTGTCTTTGACTGTCCTTCCTCTTCTTTTGTTAGTGACTGCAGCTTGAAGGTTCTTCCATCCTTTTTGAATGAAATAGTATTCTCTTTCCCATCATAAATAGCACTTCTGTCATATTGCCATGGTCTTCCTAGTAGTAGATGGCATGCATCCATGGGTAATACCTCACAAACTAACTTGTCCTTGTATCATCCAATGGAAAATTCCACTATTACTTGCTCATTAACTAAAACACTTTGCCCTTTGTTGAGCCATGTGACCTTGTAGGGGTTAGTATGAGGTGACTTCTCTAATTTGAGTTTCATTACTGCCTCCTTTGATATGATATTATCTATTGAACCTAAGTCTACTATGACCTTGCACACTTTTCCAAGTATCTTGCACCTTACTCTGAAAAGAGCTCTCCTCTATTTTCGTTCTTCTTTAACCGATTGTCTAATCAAAACCCTGTTGAACATCAGATTTTCTCCTACCTCAAATTCTATATGACTAACCTCAGATGCTTTAAGACTCATGGTGTCCTCTTGTGCATAAGCCACTCTCTTTTCATTGCTTGATGAAGATGCTTTCTCCAGGCATCTATAAGCAAGATGGCCTCTTTGATTACAATGATAACACTTCATGTTTGCAAAATAGGAATTGCTCCTGCCTGCTCCTCTTCCTCTGTTTGAACCTCCTTGAGGTCCTCTACCTTTGTTATATCCTCCTATAGAAGATGTTTCACCTCCATGCTCTGTGATTTTAGACTCACCTTGATTTCTTTGGTCACTTCTTCTTCCTTGGTAGCCACCACGTTGTCCTCTTTGATCTCTACCTTTGCCTCTGCCCTTAGAAGTCTGATATTGCTTCCTCTTCCTCCTCTCCTCAATCTTTATGGCCAACTGATAGCACTGGTGTACTGTCTTAGGACTTAAAAGAGCCATCTCCTCTTAGATGTTCCATTTCAAACCATTAAGGTATCTACCTACCTTAAGACTTTCATCCTCTGTCACATTGGACCTCATACAAAGTTTTTGAAACTCTTTAGTATAAGTGTTTACATCTTGGTCTCTTTTCCTTAAGCTTTGCCTCTTCTTGTGTAGTTGAATCTCATAGTCATCTGGCATGTAGGCTTCTTTCACCTTAGCAACCATTCCTTTCCAAGTTGATATGGGCTGTTTCCCTTCTTTTTCCCTCTTAGTCTGAATGAATTTCCACCATGTCAAGGTAGATCCTCTTAATCTTGAGTTATCAACCTTCACCTTCTGTGCTTTAGTGACTCCATCACATTCAAAATGGTTTTCCATACCTTCTATCCAATCCATGACTAGGTTAGCTTCCATCTTTCCAATAAAAAGTGGTATGCCTTCAAGTGCTTTCCCACTCAAAGCTTTCAATGCCTTCAAGAAAGGCACCTCCTTCAAAATAGGGTTAGGTTTAGGGGTCTTATCTTCCTCTGCAACCTCTTCCTCTTTTGGCATTCTTCCCTCAAACTATGCACTCCTCACTGCTTGTTCAAGCTGAGCTATCCTTTCCCTCAATTGTCTATTATCTTCCTCTTGCTCTTCAACCATCTTGGCCAATTGTGCATTTTTCACCATGATGGTAGTATCACTTGACTCAATCTCTAACATATATTACTCTTTCCCAAATCTTTAACTTGCTCTGATACCAATCTGATAGAATGGGGTTGGATGAGGCACTCACTGCCCCATGCTCTGAGTCCTTGCTCCTAAGAACTCCTAGCTGTCTCCTCCACCTTGTTCTAGTGGTCCTGCCTTAGGTTTGGGTGCCACTACTCCTACTAAAAAACCCCACTATCAACATGCTTTCCTTCTACCAGGTCCACCTTGGTGCTTCGCCACATACTCTCCATTGGCCCTTACTCTTCTTTAAAGGCCAAATAACCTCAACCTTCTGCTAGATTCTTGCAAGGGTGTGAAGGTGTTGTAAAAGCTTAAAAATAGCCTATCTATGGTCCTTATGCAATCACAAGTTTCCAATTTCCCATCGTTTTCACAAAATCCCATCCTAGGGTTAGAAGGCTACAAGCCTAGAGCCCCAATTATGCCTCCTAATAGGGAAAAATGCAATTTTTTTCAAAACCCACCAAAAGACCTAGATTCTTCATTTGGGGTTTGTGATTCCCATACCCACACCTTAAATATTCTTGAGGTTTTGAGCCTGTACAGGCCGTACACTGCCCAATCAAAAAATTGACCCAAAAACTAGGGTTTGTAAGCTTTCCAGACTATTTTCAGACTGTCAAAGATTTCTCACACTAAATGGATTGGTGGAGCCTCCTATTGATCACTAGGCCTTGCCAAGACCTTCAACAAAATTCTCCAAAAATAATTTCTCCAAGATCTAAGCACCCCTGCAAGTTATTTGTCCTGGTCTTCTCTAGCCGGACCCTGCTTGGCTCGCCTAGGGCAAGACAATGCTAGCAGCTCCTGAACTCACACAAGCCCTACAAGCTATCATATTTACACTAAGGGACCCTAGTCAGTATCCCCAAAGGGTTGTATAATTTTTATGGTGGGAAAGTGCTCTAAGACTCCATTTTCTCAAAACTGCCTGATTCAGGCCAGAAAAAGACAGAAAACAAACTATTTACAAATAAGAGATGAAAATGATTTACAAAGACAAATGGATGGCACACTAATCTTACACAATATTCACACTACATTCTACAAACAAAATAACTGTAGGTTTACTCCATCAAAGCATAATTTGGATGCAAAAATTAAAAAATGCCTCTCAGAACGTTGTTTCAATCAATTTAACAAATTTTCATCAAAACACTAAATCTTCCAACCCTGCTCTAGGGTCAAGTCATCCCTTAAATAGGTTCCAAAAATAGTTGAGCTTCTTGGGTCGAGCCTTTAGATGACCTAATGATGCAAATTATAAAACCCACTATGTTTTCTAACCTTTGGCAAGTTTTTACCATTCAACAAAAATGAGCTACTAAACTTATGAACTCTTGACACCCTTTTTCCCAAAGATCAAAAACACCTCTAACCTCAACACTAAATGGTCTACATGACCTTATGAAAACCAAAACAAAAATTAACCCTCTAGGTTTCTTCTTTACGTAAGAAACTGCCTGTTGTTCCTTAGGTGCTCCTGCACCAAAAACTAAGTAGATATTCACTACAAAATGAATATTTGTTTCCTGTGTGTTAAATAAAAAAGACTAAGAGTAATATAAGATATATAATAATATATTTATAATATTATTATATATATTTTTATTTTTTTAGAATATAATTGTTGAGAGAATGAAGGAGCACCTTAATGTGTTGTCATTGATGTCAACATTGATTGTTGATATTTACACTTATTCGGTGAATAGAATGGAGGTATCTTAATCTGGTATTTTGGTTCGCATTTTCTCAAGATATAATTGTATAGTGATAATATGTTGTTCCTAACCATTATGTGCATCTATGTTCAATATTTTAGCTAGTTTGGATGTATAGTTTGAAAGTTACAAGTGACAGTCGTTTGACATACAATTTTGGCCATATACAGTGCATATGGGTATGAGTAATTTGGACTGCATTCCTTTGGTGATAGGAATCAAACCTCACAATTTTGGGAGACTTATTATAAGTGTTAGTACATTATATATTGCAAATGGTGCATGGTTATATGATCTCATTGATCATTGGTATTGATCAATTAGGATATTTTGTGATTAGGTCTAATTCTTGGCCAACCTAATGCTTGGCATGTATTGTGGTGATTAAATATGTATTGTGGATGTTAGTGAGATCTATTTTAGGTCCATGCTGACCTAAATTAAGTGTTGCACATTTGGTTTAAGCACGAATATGTTTTTGGTACAAGTGTGGAGCTGACAAGGCAATTTTGATTTAATTTAGGGATACATCTAATTAGGTTGACCTAATTGATGTATGTGGATGTATTGGGTATATATGTTAGAAAATTTGATGTTGTAGGAGCTTGAAAAATGTGTAATATGATGCAAATATGTAAATTTTGTATGTACATGATCAAATCTAGAGTAGAGGTGTTGTGAATATTAAGTGAATGTAAATTAGAGTAGTTGTATTTTGTATCTTATATAGTACATAGAGTCAGTATTCAGAGCTTCAAAGGAGCTAAATATAGCACAAGGAAGGTGCACTTTGTATCATTTCACATCCTAGTTATGTCACCATTTATATCTTATGTCTATTCTTCTTTTTGTGCTTGTGATCCCTATTGGGTAGTGTGTCCTAGCTGTGAGCCTTTGTAATATCTTCTAACCTATTATAATATATTGTGAGCTAATCCTTAGCATGGCTTTCTCTTTTTGGTTTTCCATGTAAAAATAATGGTGTTCGTGTGTCATGTGATCTCAAGAGATTGTTTCATTGTTTCATTCTTTGTTACAGTTAGATATGTTTTTTTAATTGGATGGATTATGATGAAATGGTTTAATGGAATACTGATTCACGCCTCCCCTCAGTATTTTGGGTGTTCAACAATTGATCTATCAGAACTGGGTTCCTTCTAAGAAGCCTAACAACTTGAGGAAGATCTTGGAGATTGAACACGTGGTTGATAAAGAGTTTTCAAATCCTACTGCTGAAAGTGATTGCATGACTAAAAAACAAGAACTCAAAGTTTCTCTTGAAGATATTGATAGACTTGAAGGTGAAAACAATGGTCTGAAGGAAAATCTAAAGGAAGAAAATGAATTCATCAAAAAATTGAGAGAAAAAAATCATGTAGTTCAGAGAAAGACATAGGGAAGTCAATGAACAATTGAGACAAGCAAATGAAGAAATCACTAGATTGAAAGTGCAAGTGGAAGAAAAGAAAAGAATTGAGCAATGCCTCAATGCAATGGTAAAAAGTAATACTAATGAATGCACAAGACTTGAACAAGACGTGATAAATTTGAGATCAGATTTGGAAAAAGCAAGAATTCATGAGAACAAAATCAAAACAAGTTCTACAATGCTTGATGAACTAATTGTAGGGAAAAGACCATCTAAAAATAAAGGAGATATGGGAATTGAAGAAGGAGAAATTTCAAAGGTTGACCAAACCCCAAACAAGGCTAACAATCAAGAGAAGACTCAAGGAAAAGACAAAAAGATCAAGAATCAAAGAAGCAATGCTAGAAGTCCCCCTATAAGACAACCAAATGCTCAAAGGTACTCATCTTTTAATGATGTTTATTTTTCATGCAATAAATTTGTACATGAGGCAATAGAATGTAGAAGTATAATGAATTAGAATGTTGGATCCTTCTCGAGAAAATATTTTGCATGCAAGAAATTTGGACAAAGAGCTATTGAGTGCAGAAATCAGATGATGAATATATATAATGCTAGTAGAATGGCTCAATATTTCAATGGTTATTGCTATACATGCAATGTATTTGGTCACAAAGCTAACTATTGTAGATGAAGATTGAATAGAGGTTAGTTTGGATGAAAAAAATTATATGCTATAGTTGCAAAAAACTTGGACACATTTCAAAATTTTGCAGAAGTAAGAATGGAAGATAGACCAATCCAACAAAGAGAAATTAACCTGTGAAGAAAATTGACCCTATTGAATTAAAGAAGGAATGGAGAAGATTTGGAGAAAGAAAGAGGAACCTAAGAACAAGGATGAATCAAGAACTACAAATGTATTTGTACCTCCCTTTGTTGTAGATAATTCTCTTGAAAATTAAACCTAGGCATGGGCTTAGGAGGAGCAATAATTGAAAAATCAAACAACCCTATGGAAATATGAGGGGTCAAGGAGTGACACAAAGATATATGGTATAAGATAACAAGATTAAGCTTTTAGAAAAGAAACCAACAAAAAATATGTAAATATGAAGAAATGTGGAGTGTTTTGGGGTTTATAATGTATCAGTGAAGGATTTTATCAACTTTAT
>VDFB02074550.1:0-17750 GCA_007258455.2 Sequoia sempervirens | reverse complement strand
CCTCCCTCATGTGACATGCACACCCAAATTTTGACCTTTGGATCAGATTTAACAAGATTCTTTGTACTTCCATTTCTTCAAAATGTCTTAAGTGTAACAAAAATTTTAATTTTGGGGTACAACACTTATCTTTATTTCTGATCTAAAATTAACAACAAGGAACTCCTTTATTCTTATTAAGTAGTTCTTCCCAATTGTAAATCTCTCCCTTGCTAATCCCAACTGTGTACTTAGTCATGCAAATTGCAACATTTGAAGCTTGTGTAGCTCTCATTAGCCTACTTTTGGTAACATCAAGATTACATTTCCATTCATCACTTGCTAAATAATCTATTTTAGACCTCCTTTTTCATTACTCCAAATGTTTTCATGTTCTTTACTTGTTAGGTTGTCTCTACATAGCATTTGAATAGCCATTTCCTTTTGTCTCTGACTGACATGACATGTGGGTTTAAATACTGAGATTCTTGAATACGGGACCCCAAATACACTCTACAAAAATCAGTAGGAGTGTATGTGATAGTGACTGCTGAATCCATGTATTATATTGCTGATTTTTGTTCTTCTTTGTAATAATTAGATACCATGTCCATCAAATAAAGTTCAAACTCTCTGAAATTGAAGTAAGGACTTGAATCATTCTATCTACATGAGTTGAAACCAATGCAATTTTGAGTGAACATAGTCTTCTAGATTACCTGCTCACCATGATCGATATTCAGTTGTTGTAAGACTCTACCAAGTGAGAGATGCTTTGCTATTAGTTTCTTTTATTTGCAGTTTTCATTGTTTCCTCTTTCCTTTTGTCCTCTATGTAGGTGATTTTCTTGGTGTGCCACCACTTTCTTTTTCAAGGGCTTTGTCTATGGTTGATTTTAAAATTCCTGGTCTATGTGTAGAGGAATTGCTTGTTATATTTAATTCACTACTTGAAGCTACTTTCTTGCCTTTCTTGGCCATGATTACTGCTTGTAGTCCTTGTATCAGCTGGATGAAAAAGATTGATATCTTTAGGCAACCTATATAAATTAATATGCTGAAGACTCTTTAAAATAAATAATGTGACACTCTTGGTAGTTATTCCAATGAACTTCCAATTCTCTGTGGCTATGCTGTATTGTTGACAAACAACTTTGGGTGCAAATCCAATTTTGAATTATTTCCAACCATTCAGATTGTACCATGATAGAGTGGAGAGTAGGTCGTATGAACAAGTAACACATGATGGTAGTTGTAAGGAGGTGTATGGCTGCAGTAGGGAAATTGATCCATAGAGAAGCAAGCCATACGATGATCACTACTAGATGTTATCTACAAAGTGAAATTGAACTCTCATTATGCCACTCACTAAAATTATTACAAATGATGATTTCCTTAGAATTGTTGATAGCTAAGTTGGCCAAGGCATCAATGAAGACATTTGCTTTGCTATAATAATGCATACATTCAAAGTTGGTGAAAGAATCTAGCAACACCCAAGCATCTTGAAGAATATTATCCAATCTCCAATTGCATGTTGATCCTCATTTAATGGCATGAGTCCCCTTCAATGGATAGTTGAGAAAATCCAAACTGAGTAACCATTTAGAGGCCCAAGCCTAGAACTTGGGCTTCAACTTCATTATTTGTAACTAGGATTAGTGTTTTGGGTGTAACCATGATCAATTTGCCCTACGAATCTCAAATGACACAACTAGCATCGAACAAATTACTTGTTTCCCACATAGTGAGGGTTAAAATGTGGTGAATTATGTTATTTTTAACAAAAATTTGGTTCCTCATGTTTGTAATTCTATTATCTCCCACTAGCTCCCCCTAACAATCATGTAGCTTTGGCTCTCAGCATTGACACAACTTATTTGTTTGTCTCTCCTTCTCATTGTAGGTCCCCTATCGTCTAAGTTGTCAATCAGTACTCTGCAGTACCTGCATCGGTACCTGCAGATTGATACGGGCAATTTTTTTGGTGTGGGTACGTTTGGGTACGTCCGTACATAAAACATATAAAAATCATAAATATAGATATATTAGATTTATATTTATTATTTTAAAATGTAAATTTTAAAGTTTTAAATTTAAAAATTTAATTATATTAAAATACTAAAATAAATTTAATTTTTTATATATAATAAAATTATAAAATTATAAATGTAAAAACATTAAATTGTATAATATTAAATATTATTACAATAAAAATTTGTTAAAACTTAATACTAAATAAATAAACTAAAATTATGTATTAATAATTTAATATATTATAATATATATAATAAATTTATATTTTATAAAAACAATATTATTAAAAATTTAAATATTATATTATTTAATAATTTATTAATATTATCATATTATCATATAAACTATAAAGTATAAAACAATATAAAAATTAAAAATAAAAACTAATAACTATTATAAAATATTAAAATATAAACTATACATATACACTAAAATTAAATTGAAGTTTACGAGCTGAGAACTAACCCCTCTTCTCCATACCCAACCGAGTATTCGGACCTATTAGCGCTAGTGGAGTATCTTGCACTCCCTGGGCGGAAATCTATGTGGATGAAAAGTCTAACCCTGGGAAACGAAATAGGGGTAAGGTCCGTCCGAGCTCTGAACCGGTAATACCTGGAAATGGCAGACAAAAACGGCAGACGAAATTAGGAAATGGCGGACAAAACCGACAGACGAAATCGGGAGAGGAAAACGTGAGGAAAGACACAATAAATGGTGGAAAATCTCCTTCGACGGCGGTTCCCTGCGTTTTTCCCTTAACGGCGACACTGAGTTTCACCTTGCGCGACCAAGAAAATTGCCGCTTGAAAAAAACGCCACGCGAAAAAAGGCTTGATTCGAGGAAAAATCGTGCAGATTGGTGGAAACGTTTTTAAAACAAAAATCCAAACCCTGTTCGAATCGCGGGGTTTCCAACACGAATCCGTTTGAAACGTATCCGTACCCGGAATCGGCAGGGTAAAATGATTCGGTAACATAGCCTTAATGTTATTGCACTATGATTCAATGTGATACTTCATATGCTAATGAATACTTTCGCCTTTTATTTTCTATCGACCACTAGTACCATGTGTGATTTTTTATTTTGTGTCCTTTGGGAGGCAGACTTTGAATCATTTCCTATAGCTTCACATCTTCATGATTCTTGTGCTTCTTGTGCTATGAATATTTGGTACAATGAAGATTGTAAATTTTAGCACTGGAGGATCCATTATCGTCTTTATTCCATCACCTAAGTTTTCTCGCCAGCATGGCTAGATACTATTGTCATTTCCTTCATTAAAAGAAAGGTGTTCTTTCATATAGGTGACATGAGCTCCTTATAGCCTATATCATTCTCTAAAAACCATTTACCATACTCTTGTCCAAAGGAAAATTCCAAGGTCAAACTGAGCTACAAGTTGCATGCCCTATGCTAGTTCTCTTTAACTAAGTGTTTTTAATTTTTATCTTCAAGTTATGTTAGGAGAGCTGTAACGTGCCAACCCTCCGGTAAAGTAAAGATTTCTTAATTTACATCATGCGAGTAAATAAACGTGCTAACAAGACGTTGCAATAAAAAAATTATTTTCTTTATTGACAATACATGAACAAGATGCCATATCACATTACAATAAAGATTCCATTTCATTATAATAACTTCACAAATATATAACAAGAATGCATACCTTAACTAAGAGGTGTCGGAAGGCGAAGAAGGTGAGAAAGCCCGTTGTCCCTCTTCCATTCCTGACAAGGGTAAAGCTCAGAAGGAGGTTTCAGCCTCTCACTCTTCGGAACCGCTGAATATTGAGCAAAATGACCCCGACTACACTATGGGCGAAGGGGAGGAGCTTGGTGTACTAAAAGAAAGAATGGACAAAATGGACAAAAAGTTCAATGGTTTGCGTTTCACGGTCAAATTAGTTCACTGTGTCACTAGCACCCTATCGGCTTTCATGAAGGATGAGATGGAGATGAAGAAGGCTAAAGACCACCAGGAGTGGATTGGTGATGATTTGGTTCAGCTGCTGTCAAAGAACTAGGAGAATACCAACTAGTCTACTGCTGGTTTGTTGTTGGTCCGACTGCTGTTAGTCTATGTCTGGTTTTGTTTTTCTTGTTGTTTTGTTTTGTTATTTTTTGATCTTGGACTCTTTTGGCCCTTGTGGCTCCCTGTGAAGGGTACAACAGCCTGAAAATGCTGCTTACTATATCAAAAACATAGCTCCAATGAGCTTTAGAACAAATAGTAGTAAGACGGTCCAGGATCTTCCCTTTCAAATCTCGATTCTTCAATCGCCTGCTGTGCAGGAGAAGCATCACTTGGCGCTTTTCTGCCAACCACAGACTAATAATGCGGTCCCCCACACATTCATCATTCGATAGATGACCCTCCCTTTGACAAAGAGATTGGTTGGGTAATCGATACTGTTAACCAACTAAGCATAGTGTTGTGTCCTACATAACTAGAACTTGCTATTTCACAATCCCGAACTAGCATGCAAAAAGGATCACAATGAATTGACAGTGTAGTCTCAAGCATCACACAGTCTAAGTGGATGTTGTACCTTGCACTACTTTGGCCAAAGTGTTCTCATTCAGTACTTCGAATGAAGGTCATCTATCATAAACACTACTCATGGCCTATTTGACTTAAGGCTATCTTACACTACGCATAGGTGTGGTCCCTCACTAGATAATCTGCCATCCCAAACTAACCTATAACATACCAATCTTCTAAGTAATTACACAAGATAGGTATATCCTTCAATGGATAGTCAGTCATCCTAGATAACCTATCACCATATAATCTACTAGGTAATAACCTACTCAACTAAGTATGTACATAGGATAGGTATATCCTTCACTGGATAGTCAGTCATCCCAAATATCCTATCCTCAAACAATCTACATTCACATAAGTATACTAAACC
Organism: Sequoia sempervirens; assembly: GCA_007258455.2. NCBI lineage: Eukaryota > Viridiplantae > Streptophyta > Pinopsida > Cupressales > Cupressaceae > Sequoia > Sequoia sempervirens. Next base: position 12,816 of record VDFB02074550.1, on the reverse strand, counting down.
TCTCCCATACTGGGTAATCTCTCCTAAGAGTAAACACCAGCTTCCCTAGTTAAATAAATAACTTAGATAAGAGTTCCTCAAGTGACTCTTGCATTCCATCAAGCCTAACATAATAATATCTAAGCAACTAGCATTCTCCTATTTTTTAGATAAATACAAACATGTAACAAACAGCTAGAAATTGCTTTAATTTCTCTTTTCCAAATAACATCATTTCACTTCCTAAGCACATACAGAAAATGCATTGCAAACAGCATAATAACCTCTCTATGCAAAACAAAAAATACTTTCAATAGCATAAAATCATAGTAAAAGATAGTAGAAGAATATCTCATGCCTGTATTTAGCTTTTCCTAAGATGATGATGATTCAGCCTACTCTCACAGTAATTCTGGAATAGACAATTTCCTCTGAAAACTCTACTTTCCTCACTCAGAAATGGATAATTAGACTGGCAATGGTTGCAGCTGATAAAATATATGAAGCTCTGATAAATTAAGTAATGGAGAAAGGTAATTATGAACTAAACTCAATTCGGAGAATTCGTTTTTCAGAAAATATGGAAGAATACGTATATTGAGTTCTCAATCGAAAGTTGAATGATTGTTCTCAAAAGATAAGTATGTGAAGAATGAAGAATGGACGGCTATTTATAAAGCCCCAACCCCCACGTATTCCTTCTAAAAGGCATGTATCTTGCCAGCACTGTAATTTGAACAATTCAACTCAGTATGTGGCGTAATTTCAATCCCATACTTAGTTTAATGAGGTGAGTCGACTTCCAATGATTGATAGCAGAATGGAGACTATTTCCATGGCACATGGTAAATTTTACAGAATTGACACCTACAGATTTGTTTTCCAAATGTGGCGCCAATTTCATAATTTGGTGGGTAGAATATTCACAGTGAAAAAGTCCTTTGGTGTTTAATGCCCACATAGCCTATTATTTTGGCTTAATCGACAGACATAAAGTTGTGTTGTATTTCCCAGCAACTTGGTCATTGCCTTTGTGTTCTACGCGCATGAAGCTAGCGTACGATTTCCTAATGGCATTTATTTCATTTTGTTCAAAGTTCAAAAGATAGCAAAAGAAATATTTTGATTCTCATAATATTGAAGGATGACTTGTTTTAATTTTCCTTTGCCAAAGATAAATATTTCAATTCATTCAATTCCCATGGTTGATGATTTAATATTCGGCTAAGTATAATTTAACCCGATTTCCATAGTTAAAGTTTAATATCAAATCAATGTGGAAAATAATTTGATTTCCATCTATGAGATTAAATATTAAATATATATATATATATTTAATAACCTTGTGTAATATATATATATATATCCACCGTAAACATACCGTGAAGCTAGTTAGTATATCCCCATATATATATATATTTATACATATATATGTGTGTGTGTGTAAATTTGTAAGGAAAATAAATATAATATTATTAATATCCACAAGACAGATACATAGATAAACATCACTCATAAGGCATACAGAAGAAGACAAGACTCCTAATGCAACGTACATGCTACGGATGACTTACCTATAACCAACACAAACTGACTCAGTTCACTCAATCTATGGTGACGTGTGTGTATGCTCAGATAGTTTACTTTACCGGTTACCGACCAAGCTCCTCTCCCAAGTGATACTTCCCCTCCCCTGGACAATGGTTCATATACCTGTAATGTCCCTTACCTAGCCTTGCTCTTGTATTTGCTTGTTTGCCCTAGAATTCGATTGTTGATTAGGTTTAGGGTTTCTTCTTTCCAAAAGGAATGTGTTTCTCTAATGAAATAATCCTAGATTGAAATCTGCATTCACCAATTTAAAAACATTTCCACATACACATATTTGTTAGCAATAATATCTAGATATCCACAATATATTCATAAACATAAATCAATTAATGAAGACATAAGAGGAGTGCCATAGGTGGATCCGCCCTGAAGCCCTCATGTAAACTCAAGAGGTTGTCCATCACAATCCTTCTTGCCTAGGGGCTTAGTACCTGCATACTCCACTCATGGTAACACCTCAGAAGACACTCGTCCTATTAGGGGAGAGGAACCATAGAGTCCAAGTGGCCTAAGGCCTACCACCTTCTCTTGCCCAATCCCGTATCTTGGGCCTAAGGGGCAGAGACCTAGGTGGGACCCCCATCTTTCTATAACCCAATCCCTAGTCAAGGGCCTAAGGGGCTGCAAAGCCCAATCCCTTGTTAAGAGCCTAAGGGGCTGCAAAGCCCAATCCCTTGTCTAGGGCCTAAGGGGCTGAAAGTGGGGTTTTTAGGCAATCCAACTTCACCCATGTTTCGTCCATCCTAATAGGTTTACAAGCACATAGTAGACAATCTTTAAACAATCAGATATATTTGCATTCATCCAAGATTTATTTCATGCCTATAATCAAATATATTTTCATTTACCAATGGTTCTTTAAGTTCATCATTTCCTATGATAATTCTCATTATGATAAGATTAAAGGATGTCATTATATCAATAATCAAATTAACAATATCTAGTTCTTATATTCAAAATATGCTAAATATTATTGCTAAGTGAATACATCACCTGAACTGCTGTGTCTCCTTATTCCTCAATCATCTTCCTTCAACCTTGACCTTACCTTTATAGGATAAAAACATATATAAATAAATATTAATCTATTCACGTTTATATTAAAATCGTAATTACTTATAAGTCTCAATAATTGTGGTAAGCATCATTATTGTATAATCGTGAATACATACATACATACATATATATATATATTCCTTACTTATATAATTAGTATTCATATATTATTCATTATTCAATTATATTATTATTCATTATTGATTATTGATTATTCATATATTATTACTTATTCAATTATTATTCTTTCCTTATATTAATATTCATATATATTCCTTATAAAATTTATCCATATTTATGCACATATACCTGTATGCCTATTAAATAATATAGACATATTAAATGGCTCTATATTCCAATGCACAACAATCATAGATTATATTACTGTGCTGCTGTTCTTAAATGCTTTACCATATTATTTCCTTCTATGCTTCTCTAACGATTAGAATATGTTTCCCTTGATGATGCTGCTTCAGATTGTATTGATTTATGTATTTATCCCTAGAGAAGCTGATCGGCTCTGTATAAGTTTTACCAGTCCAGATATACTCAGATTTAATTATATGATTTGTTTTACCCCCCCGATTGTTTGAAATTGTCTTCTTTTTAATACCCGATCTGCCAAGAGACATCGCTGTTCACCTGTAGCTCTTCTTTCAAGGGTCACGTCCCTTTGATATGAATCGCATCACCCAAAGGGGTAGGTCTTTGTATCGTTTCCTCACCTTTTGTTTATTGTTTGTTTTCATAATAAGTGGGACCGTTCTACTTTATGTTTATTAATAACCATGATATCTTCTTGCTAGGGATCACTGGCTTAGGGGAGATGGTTAGGAATCGCTGCATTTAGGGATGATTAGTATAGGAATACTAGCCTTTAAGATTGCTGTTAGTATATCCTATTAAATATTTATTATCCTATATCATTTAGTTTATTTGTTATTTATTTATTATATTTTATATTTTATGTTTGTTTGTTTAGTTATTATATTTATGATTTAATATTTGTATTAGATCATATATATAATAAGTATTATGATATGTGTTATTCTATGATGAGAATAATGGTTAATGGTGATTAAATTTATAATCATATATTGTAATAAATTTGTTAATAACCAATATATATATATATATATTTATTTGCATCTCAATATTTGGTTGTTTCTATGTTCTATTTCGGGGACATGACAGTCCACCCCACCTAAGATTGCTTGTCCTCAAGCAATCACAACTCAAAACATCTTTTCACATATGTTATTGTATTTGGATACTAATAACAATTTAGTTTTAAATAATATAATTTGTTAGTGCCTCCCAACTCCATAAACATTTTGACAGAGAACATTAACCATAAAGTAAACACAATGATGGGCTCCACATGAATCAGAAATTAAAGCAGACAACCAAGTAGCTCAACTAGGCAAGCAACTACCTCAAGCACATAGGCAAGTAGCTCAAGCAAGCAAACAAATAGCTCAAGTACGCAAGAAAGTAGCTCAAGCAAGCAAGCGGGTAGCTCAAAAACACAAGCAAGTAGCTCAAGCAGCTCAAGCAGCTCAAGCACATAGGCAAGTAGCTCAAGCATACGAGCAACCAGCTCAAGCAAGTAGGAAACTAGCTCAAGTAGGCAACCAAGTAGCTTAAGCATGTAAGCAACCAGCTCAAGCAAGTAGGCACCTAGCTCAAGCAAGCACAGGATGGCAGGAAAGATGCTCTGATACCACTGTAATGTCCCTTACCTAGCCTTGCTCTTGTATTTGCTTGTTTGCCCTAGAATTTGATTGTTGATTAGGTTTAGGGTTTCTTCTTTCCAAAAGGAATGTGTTTCTCTAATGAAATAATCCTAGATTGAAATCTGCATTCACCAATTCAAAAACATTTCCACATACACATATCTGTTAGCAATAATATCTAGATATCCACAATATATTCACAAACATAAATCAATTAATGAAGACATAAGAGGAGTGCCATAGGTGGATCCGCCCTGAAGCCCTCATGTAAACTCAAGAGGTTGTCCATCACAATCCTTCTTGCCTAGGGGCTTAGTACCTGCACACTCCACTCATGGTAACACCTCAGAAGACACTCGTCCTATTAGGGGAGAGGAACCATAGAGTCCAAGTGGCCTAAGGCCTACCACCTTCTCTTGCCCAATCCCGTATCTTGGGCCTAAGGGGCAGAGACCTAGGTGGGACCCCCATCTTTCTATAACCCAATCCCTAGTCAAGGGCCTAAGGGGCTGCAAAGCCCAATCCCTTGTTAAGAGCCTAAGGGGCTGCAAAGCCCAATCCCTTGTCTAGGGCCTAAGGGGCTGAAAGTGGGGTTTTTAGGCAATCCAACTTCACCCATGTTTCGTCCATCCTAATAGGTTTACAAGCACATAGTAGACAATCTTTAAACAATCAGATATATTTGCATTCATCCAAGATTTATTTCATGCCTATAATCAAATATATTTTCATTTACCAATGGTTCTTTAAGTTCATCATTTCCTATGATAATTCTCATTATGATAAGATTAAAGGATGTCATTATATCAATAATCAAATTAACAATATCTAGTTCTTATATTCAAAATATGCTAAATATTATTGCTAAGTGAATACATCACCTGAACTGCTGTGTCTCCTTATTCCTTAATCATCTTCCTTCAACCTTGACCTTACCTTTATAGGATAAAAACATATATAAATAAATATTAATCTATTCACGTTTATATTAAAATCGTAATTACTTATAAGTCTCAATAATTGTGGTAAGCATCATTATTGCATAATCGTGAATACATACATACATACATACATACATACATATATATATATATATTCCTTACTTATATAATTAGTATTCATATATTATTCATTATTCAATTATATTATTATTCATTATTGATTATTGATTATTCATATATTATTACTTATTCAATTATTATTCTTTCCTTATATTAATATTCATATATATTCCTTATAAAATTTATCCATATTTATGCACATATACCTGTATGCCTATTAAATAATATAGACATATTAAATGGCTCTATATTCCAATGCACAACAATCATAGATTATATTACTGTGCTGCTGTTCTTAAATGCTTTACCATATTATTTCCTTCTATGCTTCTCTAACGATTAGAATATGTTTCCCTTGATGATGCTGCTTCAGATTGTATTGATTTATGTATTTATCCCTAGAGAAGCTGATCGGCTCTGTATAAGTTTTACCAGTCCAGATATACTCAGATTTAATTATATGATTTGTTTTACCCCCCCGATTGTTTGAAATTGTCTTCTTTTTAATACCCGATCTGCCAAGAGACATCGCTGTTCACCTGTAGCTCTTCTTTCAAGGGTCACGTCCCTTTGATATGAATCGCATCACCCAAAGGGGTAGGTCTTTGTATCGTTTCCTCACCTTTTGTTCATTGTTTGTTTTCATAATAAGTGGGACCGTTCTACTTTATGTTTATTAATAACCATGATATCTTCTTGCTAGGGATCACTGGCTTAGGGGAGATGGTTAGGAATCGCTGCATTTAGGGATGATTAGTATAGGAATACTAGCCTTTAAGATTGCTGTTAGTATATCCTATTAAATATTTATTATCTTATATCATTTAGTTTATTTGTTATTTATTTATTATATTTTATATTTTATGTTTGTTTGTTTAGTTATTATATTTATGATTTAATATTTGTATTATATCATATATATAATAAGTATTATGATATGTGTTATTCTATGATGAGAATAATGGTTAATGGTGATTAAATTTATAATCATATATTGTAATAAATTTGTTAATAACCAATATATATATATATATATATATATATTTATTTGCATCTCAATATTTGGTTGTTTCTATGTTCTATTTCGGGGACATGACAACCTGCATCACTAGCACATACCTTTGCAGTCAATTGTTCACAACAATAAGCAGTATATATAAACATTTCAAAAGTTAGAATAACCATCTATTCTCATTTATGCAGTATATCACCATGAATAACATCAACTGAGATAACATTCATATTGAAAACAAGGTACAAGCATCATTAATTCATCTCCAAAATTCACATTACATTCACATTTACCCTATCTAGTAATAGTAAATAGTAACCTCACAATTTGGGGTGTAACAAGAGCTATTCAAAATTTATTGTACTACCAAAGCAATTTGTTGTGAGGGGCTTGAAGTAGAGTTCATCAAATATGGTGTGGATTCTCTCACTTGCTCTATCTTGAAGTTATCTAATGAGGTTGTTCAATCAGGTTCCCCTTGCTTGGTCATAGCACATCATCCATGCCATAGTGGCAAAAATGTCCAGCAGTAAAATGGAAACCCAAAAGATAAAGATTTTTCCAATTAATCGAGAACCCAAAAAATGCAGAAAAATTCAAAAAAAAGAGAGAAAAAACTGCATTTTTCAAATACATTTAAAGACAATTTAATTGCATAGAGATAGAGTGAGTGAAAGGAAATTAGAGTTTAAACCAAGAATTTTGGAATTTCATTTTTCCCATTAATTTTCGGATTGCTGTTCGTATTGCACATTGCATAGTACATTACTACATAGTTCAACTTCAAAGTTTGGACCTGAAAATCAATTACAACTGACTTTGTACATACTACGTAGGCAACCTACAACGTAACAAAAAGTAGAGAGAGCTAGAGTTTCTTGCTACTATGAAGCACACTACACTAGGGGCCGTAGATCATGTGTTAGAATTATTGTCATTGATGTCAAAGGCGTATGGGAGATTGATGGCATGTTTATTATCGTTGATGTCAAGAAATATCATGATGAAATTTGTTGATCCAAGAAGAATAAATTGCAATGGCCAAAGGGCACTAAATCACATCACCCAAGGGCGGATTCTATTCTTACAAGGCTGCAATAAAATAAAAGTTAAATTCATCCTTATCTGGTCGATCTCTTCATGTTTGGCGCCTTCCTCATGAGTTAAAACAAAAATTAAATTAAATTATTTTTTAAATTGAGCCGACCCCCTTCATAGTGGCGCCCTTTTTTTTGAAATTAAATTTAAATAAATTTATTATTTATAGGGGCCAACCCCTTATGGAGCGCCCAAGTTTGCTATGAAAGAGTGCATGGAAAAGGTATAAAATAATGAAGAGTTGCCTCCTTTGTGATGAGATGTATCCCTTCATGAAGTCGCCTCTTTTAGTGAAGGTATAAATAGAGTTTGTGGATTGTGGAGAAGAGTGTGTGTGGAAGACAAATTGATAAATCATATATACACCAGCAGATTTGTGAGCAGAGAAGATAATTGAAGATCATTCCAAGGCAGATTTTTGAAGGACGATTTTCAAGAAGAAAAATACTTTGTCTATCAAGAGGTTGGTGCCTCATATTAAAAGAAATTGGTGCCTCATATTGAGTTGGTGCTCAAGTGTTGGGGATTGGTGTCTCTAGAAGATTGGTGCCTACAATGTTTGTTAGAGAATTTTATATAAGCAATATTTTGCCATGGTTTTCTTCCGAAAGGGTTTCCACATAAATCTTGTGCTTCTCTTGTGTTCTCATTTGTTGATATTGTGTATTTAAAGTATTTGTGGATGTTAATTTGAAAAAGTAAAAGATTCTCGTAACATCTGTTTCATATAGTTGTCATTTTCCTATTTTAGGCAAGTTAGCTTCGGACACACAACACATACATTCTCTTGATTATCGTTTACAATTGTTCTGCTCATATGAGCATCTATGTGAGACCAATAGAAGCTCTTGCAAGCACTTATTAGAGACTAATACAAGCTTCTTACGAGCACACACACACTAGACATCACCTATGGAAGATCAAGAGTCACTAGTTAGAAATCCATTTTATTTGTACATATTAGTAACTACAAATACCAAGAGCTACCACCTAGAATTCCATATTAGATGTCGTTGTGGGGATTTGTACTTGGGTCTCCACAATGAAAACCCAATGCTTCAATCAACTAAGATCAACCTCTTGGACTGCTTGGACATCTCTTATAAATTTCAACCTTAATAATTGTGGCTCTAATCTTCCTGCTGGGAAAGTGCCATTATCATTCTATTTAAAATGCTGTAAAGGAATTCTGTTGAGGGAGCTTTGCACCTAAGAAGGTTCTCAAAGTGGTAGGTTGTCTTAATCTGGTGTAATCACTTTATTCACGCTTTTTTTATTGTAGTTTTAAGTAAATTTGTATTGCTGGTTTGTTATATGTTTTATCGTAAATGTTTTGTGGAGTACAATTGTAGGGCAAAGAATTTTGCCAATTCTTCATCTAGAAAATTTAGTTACACAAATTACTAATACAATTTGAGTAATGGAATGGTGTTTCTCATTCATTAGAAGCTGTGGGATCTGGAACAAGGATGGGTGTTTTCTTGTTAGGTGTATAGCCTTCTTAGCAGATATGTTTCATGTGCATTTGTTCTGCAGGTATATGACTGGGAAGTTACTGCTGAAGTTGGATACTGTAAAATATATCATTGGACATCACACGGTGATCTTATATTGAATATTTTTCTTTTATTTGTGGATTGTTGTTTATTCTTAAAGAAATGAGGAAAGTCCACAAACAGTAGTAGTAATTATGTATCAAATGTCATTTTACAGAGGGAACACTTTCCATTTCTAGAAGAGTACCAAAGTTCGCGGAATAGGACAACGTTTTACTACACACTTGGCTGGCTGATTTTCATGGAAGATAGCCCAGTGAAATTTAAGGCATCTGTGGAACCATTGCAACAGGTAATCGAAATCTATAAAAATATTGATTGTGCAAACTACATGCAATATGTAGGAGCTGTCTTTTCAGCATCAGCTTGTATTTTCTTCTGTTGTGTATTACTATTTTTATTTTTATAAGGATGCAATTCATTTATATTTAGAAGGTACTGCCAAAAAATTATTGTAGGAATTTTTTATAACAAATGCAATAATTTGTGTCATTTGGCGATGGCTTAGTGGGCATCTATCACAACCACATGCTAGAATGTGTTAGCTTTTTAATTTGCACCTGTATGATGTTTTTTTGGGTTGGTTCATGCTCGTGCTACAGAAAAAATGGCATGTCTTTTGGGATTCATCTAGGACAAAAGGTTGACAAGCACTTCAACTCAAGGAAAATGTTTTTTTTTTTAAATTGAAGAAAGCCCTTTAACCATTACCATGCTTATGTTGTTTAGCTAAATGTAGAGACTGAGCACTGCAAGTACACAAAATGATAAGATCAGTTTGAACGATACAAAAAAAATGATAAATAAGAAAAGTGGAATGACACAAAGTTGTCAAACCCACTTTATTGAGACCTACAAAACTAAACACTTCGATTCATTTCATCTACATACATTAGAAGTTATGAGTTAACTACATTAGTTGCATTTGAAGCTATAGTGACCAACCTAGCACCAACTACATATACACAGTTTTCAGTAAATGCCAAGAAATATTCAATTCATCATAGCACAATAACACATAAGACTGAACAGTTCAACAACAATTGAGAATCATGATAGTTATTACTATTGAAAAATATTGAATTCTGAATCAACAATACTGAACCTTAAACTAAGTGCCAAGAGCACTTTATTATGAAGTTATACAAGATATTACATGAATATACATAAAAAACTAACTACAACTTCTAGTCTAATAATAAATTGTTTACACACAATGCAAGCTTTATTACAAGATTTAATCCACTAATATTAAAATTTGTAGTCGGTCATAGTCGTAGTCGGCCGCAGCAGTAGTCAGTCGTAGGTCGTAGTTGGTTGTTATTAAATAAAACTATAGTCAAATAGAAAATATGTCATGCACTTGATGTCACATGTTGTTTCAGGAAACTAAGTCCCGATTAGTGATTTGGTTGTTATGAAGCATCACAACAGTTGGTTTCTCAACCACTGTCGGTGATTATATGTACTGCAGTCTATTGTAATCGGGACATCTATGCTATTATGTTGGTGACATTATACTTTTGTACTTGTTGTTGAATAAATGGATAAATGCAAATCCTGTTCTATGCATCATGTGTCCTTGAATATTCTGTACTTGTCCATGTTATGTGAATTATTCAATTTACTCTCGTATTAGGTCATAATAATCCCAGTGAGTAAACAACGTTTAACTTAGACAATCTTAAGCTAGAATACTCATAAAGATCACCACAAGTAAAACTAAAATGCACATCTCTTGCATGACAAGAAATACAAAAATAGACTTTTAAAAGTACAAACTCCTCATAAAGAAAATTGAGCTAATATTAGAGATACTTAAAAATAGTGCTAGCTATAAATATTTTTGGCTAGAAATGGACTCATAATGTATTCTTCTCCTTGAAAATGATGATAACTAAAAATAGCATTGGCTATAAATAGCTTGGGCTAAAAATAGCGAATCTTAATAGGTCTAAATATGGATCTGATGAAGCTTTTCATTCTAATTATGGTAAACCATCTGAAGATTTATGAAACTTTGGTAATCCACTTTGATGCTTGAATCCAGAAACCTTTCTATAGCAAATCCTAGCAACTTGTAATATGCCGCCCTATTTTGCCTTCGTCTTTATTTGTTTTGATGAATGCTTTGTGATATATTTGCAATGTTTGATACAACAATATAATGCAGCAAAATAGAAGATATTGCAATAATAATTTTCAACTCAAAAACTGAAAATTACATAGGGAATACACAGTTGAAAATTCCAGATTTTTATATCAGCTTAGATACTCAGTATTTTCACAAAATATTGACAACTCAGTTCATAAAATATCCCCTATTATCTAAAACAACAATACCCAGAAAATCTGGGAGCTACAATTCATGAACTCACAGGTAAGATATGCCTTGGAACCCTTGAAAATGGATGCCAGAATGAAGTATAAATTTTGCATCAGTCATACAGCAAAATAGACGCCTCTTTGAAGTATAAATGATGCTATGCACAGCTCCCCAAACATTCAGTCTATATACTCCTCAAAACCCACACACAGTCCAAATTGGGTCTTCACCATTAACAATAGAAAGAATATCATCAAACCCTGAACTTGGCGTCCACTGTATGGCAGCGATTAAATCATCAAACCCTTGCTTGGCAATGATGAACAATATATGTGCAATATTCTGATAAATCCTTCAAACCCTTGAATATGAAACTCTCTTGCAAATTTGTTGAAGCACAAGCACAACCTCTGAGTGAAGTTGTCTGCAAGATGGTATTAACATTTGTAGAGCAATCGAATGAATCAACTTCATTATGCAATGAGATTATATACATACAATGACGGTGAACAAAGTGCTTGAAATAGCACTCACGCAGTTCACAATGGATAATAGAAATCACACGTATTAAAACAATCCAAATACATACAATAACAAATATTAAAACTACCTATCTACGTGGATAATGATGGAATACCCAACATTCCCCGCTTATTACATCATTTCTTTAAAGTACTAATGAGAGAATCCTGTGTTGAGCAATATTGGAGCTGAATGTTGTTCTATTGAACATGTTCTCGTATGAAGTGACAATCCACTTCAATATGCTTAGTCCGCTCATGAAATATTGGATTACGAACAAGCTTGAGAACACCCTGATTGTCACAGTAGAGGACTGTAGGTTGGTTCAATAGTACCCCCAATCCTTCTAATATGCGACGCAACCAAACTGCTTCACACATTGCTGCACTTGTTGCATGATATTCTGCTTCTGTTGAGGAACGAGCAATTGTGGCTTGCTTCTTACTTCCCCAAGAAATAGGTCTTGAAGCAAGGAAGAAAACAAATCCAAAAGTGGATTTTCTATCATCAACTGAACCTGCATAATCTGCATCTGTATACCCTATCAAGAAGAATTGATCATTCTTTTTATATTCCATGCCATGATTCATTGTACCATGTATATACCTTAAGACCCTTTTTGCTGCTTTCCAATGACACATCTTTGGTTCTTGCATGAATCTTGAGAGATAATTAACAATAAAACTGATATCTGGTCTAGTATAAGTCAAGTAAATCAAACCTGCAAACATTTGTTGATAGAGAGTTGCATTCACCTGAGGAGAAGAATCAGAAACAAATAACTGCAAACCTGATTCCATAGGTGTAGACATGGGTTTGGAATCCATCATTTTAAATTTCTCAAGTAATGTCTTGGCAT
>VDFB02074549.1:0-25174 GCA_007258455.2 Sequoia sempervirens | reverse complement strand
CATAACAGAATGTAGAAGTGCTATAACACTGATTTTCTGACACTAGTAAAATTGGGTTTACTGTTTTGGCAATAGCACTATTATATTTTTTAGAAGCGCTGAAATAGACGACAAAAGCATTGTTTTGATTGTGGAAGCACTAAAATAATGTGTAGAAGCACTATAACAGATGGTGGAAGCGCTATATTTTGTTTATTTCCAAGCAGGGGGTGGTAATACAGGTCTCTCAGCTGCTATGTCTGCTTTCTCTTCTTCTTCATCTAGGATGATGGATGCAGTGAGAAATTGATGGGGTGTTTCATTTTTCTCAAAAATGAAGAGAAAACTACTAATAATGTCGGTTTAGGTACCTTCAATGTGTACGTTACCTGGCTGAAAGATTGGTGGGGCTAGTCTTGGATGTTGAACGGGCGTTGTGGGTCTCCAAATGGTCATAAGGTATGTTGCATGATGGTGTCAGTATTTTATCACAATTTCAAATTGTTACCTATTTCCAGGTAGGAGGTAGTAGCATGGGCCTTCCTATTGCTATGTTTTTCATTTCTTCTTCTTCGTTCAGGAGATGGATGTTGTGAGAAAATGATGGGGTGTTTTGTTTTCTTTGAAGATGAATGTTCTCAAACTGTTGATAATGTCAGTTTGCGCACTGTTAATGTGTGTAAGGCTAGGTTGCATGATAGGTGCTCTAAGGTCTAGCTGTTGAATAGGAGTTGTAGGTTGTCGAGTGGTCATAAGGTGTGGTGGTGATTTCTTGATTTTGGAGGACAAACCTAATGTTCCTAAGATTCATCTATTGTAAGATTTGATCAGGTCTAGTGGAGTATTCTATGGCAAGTTGTGGAATGGAAGATTGACGAATATGTTGACTATGGTTAGGTTCTTGTGAAAGAGGTCTTCTCTAAATATAGGCTTGTGAAGTAAAGGGCTCTACAACATAATCATCAATGTAACCTCTAGCGAAATCATGAAACCTATGGAGGAATGTTCTATGATGAAGCAAAATCTTCCTATTTTGATACAAGAAATGTCTTCTTTTCAAAAGATGTCTATAACTAAATGGTGTCTTGGGTTTTCTAATTCTCTTGGCAAGAGATTTTCTAACAAACTTAGTGGTTTTCCAATCTCTAATCATATATTCTCAGTTTGATTTTTTCCAAGTTGTTTGTATTTTCCAGGATGATCTTTTATTTGAATTTTAATGATTTTGGAATACACAACAATCAAATGTAGATAGTCATTTTTTAGAGTTGTAATCTAAACAGATAGTATATGTTCAAAATAACCACGCATGGTCCTATTTTTACTGGTTTGATAACAATAAAAATACTTCAGATAGACTCAATCTTAATAGTCAAAAGGTCATCGTTATACTCAACAGCCCACAGCTTAAAATTGCGTCAACTCACACAGCCGTGTCACCCCTAGAGGGCGCCTATGTTTTTGTCTTTTCCAAGCGCGTACTAAAGGTTATATTTCTTGATCCCCTAAGCAAACGGTCTGTAGAAATTATATGGTGTGTCTTGGGGGCAGATTCTTCCCTCCCTTTGCACTGCAAGTATTACAATGTCTGGTTACTGACTCAGCTGGATACTGCACTAGGTTTTTAGAAAGGGTTTCTGTTTAGAGCGGCAAGTGATAAACTCCCTCAGGAGACCTCCCAACCTTTAGAACAAATGTTTTGGGGATGGTTATCATGCACACTTCTGGAAAAGGTGGGTTTCCCCAGATTCGCTTTAAATTTTAGAGTGGGGTGGAAAACCTGGCTTTGGTTGTTACCCACTTAGGTTGTTCTCATAGGGTGAGTACTTTTTTACAATACGACAGGCCTTCTAAAGGATGTAATAAAACTTGAAGAATGCATAAAAAGGAGGAGTCTGGCTTTTTGAATCACCCAGTTAAGGGGAGAGCATATGCCTATCAACCATATAAACACAAAAATCACTTGTTCAATTTTAGAGCCCAAATGACAATTTTTTTCTAATCTATGTGAAGATGTTGCTTCACAAAAAGACATGGTGTTCATTTTTAAATCCCAAATTGAAAATTTCGGTGACTACCCTAGATTGATAAATTTTTAATCCAAATGAAAATGTGACTATCCAAAGATTGATTCAATTTTAAACCAACTAAAGAAGTGCCTATCCTAGATTGATTCTTTTTAATCCAAATGAAGAAATGAAATTTACTCGCTGCGGACGCGTCAGATCTAGAAAATGAATTACATAGAAGCACTATGACAGTGGTCAGAAGCGCTATAGAAATAGCCTGAAGCACTATAGAATTTTACAAACGCGCTAAAACAGATGCTGGAAGTGAACTGTCAGCCTGTGCTGGAAGGTAATGATCGAAGCACTAAAACAGTCCTTCAAAGCGCTATACTTTTCTTCAGAAGCGCTAAAACAATTTATGCCAGATACCTATACAAAAGCTTTCCAGGAAAACTTGTTAAAAACATGGGGTTAGGCCCCACGGTGGGCACCAGAATGTAAGTGTGGAAAAAGTAAACTAAATATAATTAAATACACCTCTTAATGAAACATTTTATCAAGATTAAACATGAATTAAACTAATTTAAAACACAAAAAATCTTGAAAGTGTCTCATTGTCTCCTATCTCCAAAGATTTAAGAGTCACGAAAAGGCTCTCAGATTTGATAAAGTACCGTGACTATTAAAATTCCTATAAGAGAACAGACTGATGCTAAATGTTGTGATGTGAAATGGTGGATAATGAAACTAAATGGTATGATTCTACTGTAAATGAAGCTTGATGGATGAAAGCTATAGTAACAGAAAAACTAAACTATGATGTTATCATGATGTGAATACTATTGATGCCATGATGCTAAATGATGCTATGATAATTGATGCTATTGCTAATGATATGATTTCTTGAATGTTGTGAATGTTTTAGAGTAAGTTTTCTCAAAGATTCGGGATTCATTTCCTGTGAAAAGAAGCTGTATTTATAGATTTACGACAACACATTTGCACAGGGGTAGTACGATAATGCCTAGGATTCAATCTGGAGAATTGAGTGGTGAGAGATTGAGGAGTTGGAGCTGATTATGGGGGTTGTTCCTCCCCAGGAAAACACCAAGCAAAATGATAGGAAAGATCAAAGGAAGAAGATTGAGAGGATTTCCTGTAGGTTTGTCCCCGAGGCTTTTCCCGTGAATGGCAGTTGCATTAATTAGATTTGAAAAATCTAATTTTATTAGTGAGTGAATAGAGGGATTTTTTTTATGCCTTTATTTAAATATTTTGGTATATTTAAATTAGCAAAAAGGGAAATAAATTATTTAATAAACTATAGAAGTTTGTTTATTAAATAAAATAGAAAGGATGTGATAATTAAATAAAAGATTTGAGGATATATTTATTTAATTAAGATTGGAATGATGTAATAATTAAATAACATAAACTATTGAAGTTGTTTATTTAATTAAAGATAGAATTAATGGATAAAGTATAGAAGAAAATAATATGATAATAATTAAATAAAACAAAGTATTTAAATTTTTTTATTTAATCAAGAAGAAAAATAATATAATAAAATAGAAGAATTAATAGTGAACTTAATATAAATAAATATTTATATTTATTTACTAAGTAGATGAATTTAAGATCAATTAATCAAATAAATCATATTTAATTAATTATATTCTCCAGACCATTTTTAGGTGTATACATTTTGCCCCTCTTTGAAGTGATGTGTTTACGCATTGCTTCAAAGAAAATTTTGTGTTGCTGCTGCTAGTATCCACGAAATTTTTTCAATATGCCCCAGACATTGATTTTCAAGTAATGATGAATATGCCCCCTCGGGAGATAAATTAATGAGTATATGATTTTTTGATGATTTGATGATGATTCGATGAATATTTGGTGATGAAATAATTTATCTCCTGATATTTTGTTGGAAATAGGATGTCATTTAATTGCAAATCCTAAACATTAATTATTTCATGTATCTCCTAAGTTCTTGGAATGTGTTCAACAACACTAAGATTAGGATGAGATTAATTATTTGGATGAAATAAATCTTGAAATTGACATTTGTAGTTATTCCTAAATAATAGGAACATGTGGGTGCACACATGGTAAGGTGACACTCACCTTAAGTTCAACACCACCGGAATAAGAGATAACACTTTGAATGCATGTAAAGATCCTAGGAGTTAGGATTTGATGTTTGCATGCTTGAAGTCTCACTTAGTTCATTTAAGATCACTTCTTTAGTTCATAACGCTTTAGTCTGGCCTAAAGTATGGTTCAAATTGCTCAGCTAGTTTCAATTTGTTGCCAACTTCAAATTTAACTTGGAATGCATGACTCCATAAAATTGAGTTGTATGACAGATAATAGGGACTACCTCCAGCCATCAGGATGACCATTCTTGGGAATGGTGTTGAGTAAATGTTTCAGCTTAAATCACTTGAGCTAACTTGGGCTTCCAAGATGCTTTCTTGAATTAACTCCAATGCATGATAAGATATTTTGAAGGCTCTATTAAGTGGGACCCTCTTTTGGGCCATCTTTGAGGAAGAGCTTTGTAATTATCACCGAAGTGAAGGATGAGTTGTAGCTTTAGTTTGGGATGCCCAAATGGGTAAAGCACATGTTCTAAGCTTTGGTCTTCATGGTAGAACTCAACTTGAAGCAATATGGCATACCTTTTCTAAGGCTTGAGCTTGTGCATTGTAATTATCACCATTTGGAGATTACAAGGTTGCATATTGTCTCTATATATCATTCAAGTTGAAGAGAGTTTTCATAATTGTTATTTGTAGGTGTGAAGAAGATTGGTAAAGACAGAAGAAGCATTCTCAAGCAAGAATTGGAGCTATTGTAATTAAGAGATTGAATAATAGAATAATTCTTGGTGGAGTTTTTTCCCTAAAAGGGTTTCTCCACGTTATATCTTGTGTAATCTTTCTAATATCCTGTCTAGTTCTTCTATCAACTTCTCTCTTCATTCTACAACGGTAAAATGAATTAATCAAGATAATCACCCACAAAGAATATATGTAACAAAGAAAGAAATTTTACTTAGATCAACAATATTAAATTTTACAGGTATTAAGCTAAGAAAACACCTCATTTTTCACAACATTTGGTATCGTGAGCTGAGGTTGGGTAGAGTATTGGGACGCCATTTTCTAAAGTTTGAAGGATTTATTGGCTTAGTGGGAACTTTTATTATTTTGTTATTTGGTGATTTTGGAATTAAGTTTTGCTACAATGAATTCACAAGGTTAGAGATTGAAAGGTTCAATGGTTCTAACTATGAAATGTGGAAATTAAAAATGGAAGATCTTCTTGAAGAAAGAGATCAGTGGTTGGTTAATAATGAGACAAAGACACCTACAACTATTTCAAATGAAGATTGGGCTAAGTTAGATAAGAAGGCAAGAGGAACAATAAGGTTATGTCTTGTTGATGTTGTTCTTTTGAATGTTTCATTGGAAACCAGTGCATATAAATTATGGAAAAGAATAGGGGATATTTATCAAACTAAGAGTCTCACCAATAAGTTGTATTTGAAAAGGCAGTTGTATTCATTGAAAATGAAAGATGGTGAATCTGTTGCACAACATTTAAATGCTTTCAATTTAATTCTCAGTCAGTTAGCATTTGTAGATGTAAAGCTAGAGGATGAGGATAAGTGCATTTTATTAGTTTGTTCTTTACCATATTCTTGGGAAAATCTAATTGTTGTAATTAGTGGTAATGGTGCAGATCCAAAGATGGACAACATTATTCCTACTCTCCTATCAGAGGAGATGAGGAGGAAGTCTAAGAAGGAAATCCAAAATGCCTTGTTTGTAAAAGGTAGGCCTAAGAAAAAGGAGCCTAAGGGAAACAAGGAAGGGAAGGGTAAGTCAGAAGGATGAAGTAAGGTAAAGTGTTGGAACTGTGGGAAACTAGGACATGTGAAGAAGGATTGTAAGAACAAGAAAGAGAGTTTTGATTCTTCTACAGAGGAGTCCTCGGATAATAGTAATGATGCATTGGTTATTTTAGCTAATATTGTTTGTGATAACTCTTTGCTTCATTTTTCAGAGTAATCTTCATGGAGAGGATGATAGTCACGATGCCATGTGTAACTCGGTACCACGGTTCAGTGGGAGTTGTTGGAAATGACTTGGATGCTTCATTGGTAAGGTTATCTTCATGTGATTGGGGATATGGTTTGTTCTTGGTTTAAAGTGGTTGCTATTATGTCATGGTTTAACTCTTGATTCTAGATTTGAGTTTTGGAATATTACATGGTTCTCTTGAGACTAGGATGTATAAGTATGTTATGATGCATGTGATCTCCTAAGAGGAGATAGTTAGATCATGGATGTCATGTTTATGTTCAAGGTTGGAGCTTTGACATTGATTTTGTGTGTTTCTCTTAAGTATTGGGTACATTAATCATTTGTTTGATTACTTCATCAAAGTGTTGTGTTGCATTTGGATTTTAGCATGGATTGGTTGGTTACAGGTCCTCATGGATACTTGGAGAAATAAGTGAGGATGGAGTTCTCTTGTGGTAAAAGACATTTGTTGGAATGGTTACTTGTAAGAAAAAAATTTCAACAGAAAAGACCGAGGAGCCTACACCTTGGTTGAATGTGAATTCAACACTCTCGGTGGTTTAGCATGCCTCTAAAGAAGCGGTTTGGATATAGAGGCTTGGGAAAGGTATTGGTTTGGTTGATAATGGGAAGGTATTAATTGAGAAAGTTAACACTTTAATTAATGTTACAGATTATCTTATGAAACCATATAGATAACTTCTCTTGGTTTTAATCATTTGCTTGGAAGCTTCATGATTATGCAAGTTGCATTTGAAGTTAGCATGGTTTGGTTAGTTGGTGCAAGAAGGCCATTGGCTTTGAGTCTCTTACTTGTTTTATTATTCCTTATTTAGAATATTGCAATGTATAATGTCAAGTGGGAGAATGTTGGAAATAGAATGCCATTTAATTGCAAATCCTAAACATTAATTATTTCATGTATCTCCTAAGTTCTTGGAATGTGTTCAACAACACTAGGATTAGGATGAGATTAATTATTTGGATGAAATAAATCATGAAATTGAAATTTGTAGTTATTCCTAAATAATAGGAACATGTGGGTGCACACATAGTAAGGTGACACTCACCTTGAGTTCAGTTAACTATTCAGAGTAAGAGATAACACTTCTAAATACATGTAAAGATCCTAGGAGTTAGGATTTGATGTTTGCATGCTTGAAGTTCAGTTCAGTTTAGTTAAGATCAGTTTAGTTTAGTTTAGTTTAGTTCATAATCAATTTAGTTTAGTTTAGTTCAATTCAATTCAGTTTAGTTATGGTTCAGTTGTCTTCAGTTAGTTTCAGTTGTATGTTAGTTAACTTCAGTTAACTTGGAATGCATGGTTAATAACATTGAGTTGTATGATAGATAACAGGGACTACCTCCAGTTAACAGGGGATGACCATTCTTTGGGAATGGTGTTGAGTAAATGTTTCATTGAACAAGAAATCACTTGGAGCTAACTTGGGTGCCCAAGATGCTTTCTTGGAATTAACTCCAATGCATGATAAGATATTTCTGAAGGCTCTATTAAGTGGGACCCTCTTTTGGGCGCCATCTTTGAGGAAGAGCTTTGTAATTATCACCAAAGTGAAGGATGAGTTGTAGCTTTAGTTTGGGACGCCCAAATGTGTAAAGCACATGTTCTAAGCTTTGGTCTTCATGGTAGAACTCAACTCGAAGCAATATGGCATACCTTTTCTAAGGCTTGAGCTTGTGCATTGTAATTATCACCATTTGGAGATTACAAGGTTGCATATTGTCTCTATGTATCATTCAAGTTGAAGGGAGTTTTCATAATTGTTATTTGTAGGTGTGAAGAAGATTGGAAAACACAGAAGAAGCATTCTCAAGCAAGAATTGGAGCTATTATAATTCAAAGATTGAATAATAGAATAATTCTTGGTGGATTTTTTTCCCGAAAGGGTTTCTCCACGTTATATCTTGTGTAATATTTCTAATATCCTCTCTAGTTCTTCTATCAACTTCTCTCTTCATTCTACAACAGTAAAATGAATTAATCAAGATAATCACCCACAAATAATATATGTAACAAAGAAAGAGCTTACTTAGATCAGCAATATTAAAGTTCTACAGAGTATTAAGCTAAGAAAACACCTCATTTTTTAACATTTGGTATCGAGCTAAGGTTGGGTAGAGTATTGGGACACCATTCTCTTAAAGTTTGAAGGATTTATTGGCTTAGTGGGAGCTTTTATTATTTTTGTTATTTTCTGATTTTGGAATTAAGTTTTGTTACAATGAATTCAAGGTTAGAGATTGAAAGGTTCAATGGTTCTAACTATGAAATGTGGAAATTAAAAATGGAAGATCTTCTTGAAGAAAGAGATCAATGGTTAGCGGTTAATAATGAGACAAAGACACCTACAACTATTTTAGATGAAGATTGGGCTAAGTTAGATAAGAAGGCAAGAGGAACAATAAGGTTATGTCTTGTTGATGTTGTTCTTTTGAATGTTTCAGTGGAAACCAGTGCATATAAAATTATGGAAAAGAATAGGGGATATTTATCAAACTAAGATTCTAACCAATAAGTTGTATCTAAAAAGGCAGTTGTATTCATTGAAAATGAAAGATGGTGAATCTGTTGCACAACATTTAAATGCTTTCAATTTAATTCTCAGTCAATTAGCATCTGGAGATGTAAAGCTAGAGGATGATGATAAGTGCATTTTATTAGTTTATTCTTTACCAGATTATTGGGAAAATCTAATTGTTGCAATTAGTGGTAATGGTACAGATCCAAAGATGGCCATCATTATTCCTACTCTCCTCTCAGAGGAGATGAGGAGGAAGTATAAGGAGGAAATCCAAGATGCCTTGTTTGTAAAAGGTAGGCCTAAGAAAAAGAAGCCTAAGGGAAACAAGGAAGGGAAGAGTAAGTGAGAAGGACGAAGTAAGGTAAAGTGTTGGAATTGTGGGAAACCAGGACATGTGAAGAAGAATTGTAAGAACAAGAAAGAGAGTTTTGATTCTTCTACAAAGGATTCCTCAGATAATAGTAATGATGCATTTGTTATTTCAGCTAATATTGTTTGTGATAACTCTTTGCTTCATGTTTCAAAGTAATCTTCATGGAGAGGATGATAGTCACGATGCCATGTGTAACTCGGTACCACGGTTCAGTGGGAGTTGTTGGCAGTGACTTGGATGCATCATTGGTAAGGTTATCTTCATGTGATTGGGGATATGGTTTGTTCTTGGTTTAAAGTGGTTGCTATTATGTCATGGTTTAACTCCTGATTCTAGATTAGAGTTTTGACATATTACATGGTTCTCTTGAGACTAAGATGTATAAGTATGTTATGATGCATGTGATCTCCTAAGAGGAGATGGTTAGATCATGGATGTCATGTTTATGTTCAAGGTTGGAGCTTTGACATTGATCTTGTGTGTTTCTCTTAAGTATTGGGTACATTAATCATTTGTTTGATTACTTCATCAAAGTGTTGTGTTGCATTTGGAGTTTGGCATGGATTGGTTGGTTACAGGTCCTCATGGATACTTGGAGAAATAGGTGAGGCTGGAGTTCTCTTGTGGTAAGAGACATTTTTTGGAATGGTTACTTGTAAGAAAATTTTTTCAATAGAAAAGACCAAGGAGCCTACACCTTGGTTGAATGTGAATAAAACACACTCGGTGGTTTAGCATGCCTCTAAAGAAGCGGTTTGGATATAGAGGCTTGGGAAAGGTATTGGTTTGGTTGATAATGGGAAGGTATTAATTGAGAAAGTTAACACTTTAATTAATGTTACAGATTATCTTATAAAACCATATAGATAAGTTCTCTTGGTTTTAATCATTTCCTTAGAAGCTTCATGATTATGCAGGTTGCATTTGAAGTTAGCATGGTTTGGTTAGTTGGTGCAAGAAGGCCATTGGCTTTGAGTCTTGTACTTGTTTTATTATTTCCTTGTTTAGAATAATTGCAATGTATAATGTCAAGTGGGAGAATGTTGGAAATAGGATGCCATTTAATTGCAAATCCTAAACATTAATTATTTCATGTATCTCCTAAATTCTTGGAATGTGTTCAACAACACTAAGATTAGGATGAGATTAATTATTTGGATAAAATAAATCTTTAAATTGACATTTGTAGTTATTCCTAAATAATAGGAACATGTGGGTGCACACATGGTAAGGTGACACTCACCTTGAGTTCAGTTAACTATTCGGAGTAAGAGATAACACTTCTAAATGCATGTAAAGATCCTAGGAAATAGGATTTGATGTTTGCATGCTTGAAGTTCAGTTCAGTTCAGTTCAGTTAAGATCAGTTCAGTTCAATTCAGAATTAGTTTAGTTTAGTTTAGTTCAGTTCAGTTCAGTTATGGTTCAGTTATGGTTCAGTTGTCTTCAGTTAGTTTCAATTGTATGTTAGTTAACTTTAGTTAACTTGGAATGCATGGCTAATAACATTGAGTTGTATGACAGATAATAGGGACTACCTCCAGTTAACAGGGGATGACCATTTTTTGGGAATGGTGTTGAGTAAATGTTTCATTGAACAAGAAATCACTTGTAGCTAACTTGGGCGCCCAAGATGCTTTCTTGGAATTAACTCCAATGCATGATAAGATATTTCTGAAGGCTCTATTAAGTGGGACCCTCTTTTGGGCACCATCTTTGAGGAAGAGCCTTGTAATTATCACCGAAGTGAAGGATGAGTTGTAGCTTTAGTTTGGGACGCCCAAATGGGTAAAGCACATGTTGTAATCTTTGGTCTTCATGGTAGAACTCAACTTGAAGCAATATGGCATACCTTTTCTAAGGCTTGAGCTTGTGCATTGTAATTGTCACCATTTGGAGATTACAAGGTTGCATATTGTCTCTATATATCATTCAAGTTGAAGAGAGTTTTCATAATTGTTATTTGCAAGTGTGAAGAAGATTGGAAAAGACAGAAGAAGCATTCTCAAGCAAGAATTGGAGCTATTGTAATTCAGAGATTGAATAATAGAATAATTCTTGGTGGAGTTTTTTCCCGAAAGGGTTTCTCCACATTATATCTTGTGTAATCTTTCTAATATCCTCTCTAGTTCTTCTATCAACTTCTCTCTTCATTCTACTACAGTAAAATGAATTAATCAAGATAATCACCCACAAATAATATATGTAACAAAGGAAGAGCTTACTTAGTTCAGCAATATTAAAGTTTTACAGAGTATTAAGATAAGAAAACACCTCATTTTTCAACATTTGGTATCAGAGCTGAGGTTGGGTAGAGCATTGGGATGCCATTCTCTTAAAGTTTGAAGGATTTATTGGCTTAGTGGGAGCTTTTATTATTTTTGTTATTTGCTGATTTTGGAATTAAGTTTTGTTACAATGAATTCAAGGTTAGAGACTGAAAGGTTCAATGGTTCTAACTATGAAATGTGGAAATTAAAAATGGAAGATCTTCTTGAAGAAAGAGATCAGTGGTTAGCAGTTAATAATGAGACAAAGACACCTACAACTATTTCAAATGAAGATTGGGCTAAGTTAGATAAGAAGGAAAGAGGAACAATAAGGTTATGTCTTGTTGATGTTGTTCTTTTTAATGTTTAAATGGGGAAGAGTCCTCGTGGGGAATCCTCTATGTCTCAGCCTCTGCGACCCCCTACCACTCCTACCCCTAAGGCAGTGAATGGGAAGAGGCCTATCACCGAGGCACTAGAGTCGACTCCCCCTGTTGTTATTTCAACCTCTTATTAATCTCTTCCTCCTACTCCAGTCTAGGAGTCTCTCCCTCTACTAGAAACAACTGTGATGGACACTCCTATGGTTGAGCAAGAGCCTTCTATTCCATCTCAGCTTCTGGTCTCTAGCTCTCAGAGTCACAGAAATTGCCTTGCACGTGAGCGCAAGCATTGGAAAAAGGCTTTGGCGGCTGAGCAGCTTGCTTTGCAGAGGAAGAAAGGGGAGCTGACTACCCTTGTTTCAATGCCTCCTGTTATCTCCTCTTCTCCCATCCCCTCTACCTTGGTTCAATCAAATTCGATTTTGACTCCTACTGCGAGTGTGAACACTCCTAACCCTAAGAAGGTGCAGGTGTTCATTTCTCCTTTTGTCGATCTGCCTCTCTTGATGTCCCTTCCAAACATCATGCCATTCTTGAAGCTCGTGGACATGTTGAATACTTCAGTGGTGTCCATTACGGTTTTCTCCTCCTTTTTAGTGTCTTCTACCTCATCTATGGGGGTCTCATACCCTCTGATGAAGCAGAAGGTGGAGGTTGACTCTTCCAAAAATGGGGGGTGTAAGAGGAGTCCACCCTCTTCAAAGGGTGGTTCTGCATTAGCATGTTCCATCCTTATGAAGGAGGAAGCTCCAACATCCCTTGAGTTTGTCACTGCTCCCGAGTCACTCAGTGAGCCTAGCAGTGAATCTCGGGCACCGCCTCCCTTGCCAGTTGAGTTAACACATGGCACTCCTATGAAGTGCATGTTTAACTCTTTGAATGAGGTCACAGCCCTTTGCTCCATAAAAATTGAGTGGAGGAGACCCCAAAGAGTCTCCTTCCTTGGCCCTTGTTGCAGGAGGGTCAGAGGGTTCCCCCCTTAACATTCCACCGTTGTAGGCTTGTATGCCTTCCCTGTACAATGATCTAGATTGGGAAGTAGACAACCTCTTGGTCGATGAGTGTTAAGGGGTACCTCTTCTTTACCTTTAGATTAGGTGTGTGTTTGTTGTGATGTTTTCCCCCATGCTTGTGTTATGTGTTCCTGGATAACCCTTGTCACCCTTGTAGGTGCTTGGATACATGAGTAATTATGTGTCGTAAAACTTTGTCTATTTGTGGCATCATTCTTCCTCTATTATGTGTATTGATTTTCGAAAAATTGGGGACAATGCAAAGTGTTGGGGGCATTTAGGCTTGCCTTCCATGTTGATCCAATTTTTTTATTTTTATTTCGTCTTCTCATGCATTCTTCATATGGTTTGATATAGTAGGGGGTTGTTGACAATCCATCTATATATTATTATTATACTTATATATATTTATGAGCAGTTCTGACCCTTAAATATTAGATCGCCTCTATGCCCTTTGTTCGTGATTTTATTGTTTCCCTTTATGGTTTTTTCATCTTTCTCTCTTCTTTGCTTGAGTTGTAATGTTGTGGTGTTCATGTGTTGTCCCTCATGTGTGTGACAACATCACCATGATGACATCTCGCTATGTCCTGCAGGTCACAACATCACTTCTTCAATCTTGCTTTTCTCTCCTTAGGCTAACGTGTGCCTCTGCGTTCAACATGCACCACCCTAAGGGGGGGCTATCATGACACTTTTATTTTTGGAAGGTGCATTCGTAGCCAATGAATCTTTTCTCAAAAATATTTACAAACTTTTTCAAAAATTACATTCTCAACTTGGACCCCTAGCGGAACGTGTTTCCTTCATGATTGAATCAATTTGTGAAGAACATTCTTATACTTTCAAATAACGCATCCCTTAAGTGGACCCCTCTTCTTTTGAAGCGTTCATGAGGGACCCCTTTGAAATATTTTCAATTTTCTTTTGACTATCTATGTGACTGTTTGCTTGTTTTCCTACATGGATACTTTTTCATTTTCTAACATGTTTAATTTGTAGATTAACATGTTGCTTTGCAAGTGCGCCTGTAAAGCGGCTTTCCAATCTGACTCTATGGAGTCCCCTTACTTTGGGCTTCCTTCACAAGAGAGTACTTGGGGAAATGCATTCTTTGTAGGCCTAAGTGCTTGTGAAGTGCTTGCATCCTATGGGATTTTTCCATTGTTGGTTTGCAGGCCTTTGGTGTACTTTGTTCAACTTCATAGTTCCATGGAGCTATGAAGTCCTTTTGTTCAAACCTCCTTAAGAGAGAGTACCTATGGAGTCATTTGCCTGCCCTGCACTTTCAAGCTCGTGAAACCACAGTCTACTTCCTCGATGGTTTAGGTATACGTTTCTAACCCTTCAATCTACTTTACCGAACACTCATCGATACTCATGCTCGCTAAAGTGGGGGAAAATTGTATAGGAGCGAATTTGCACCCCTTGTGTAAGTTCCCCTTTTGCATCCCCTCACCTTAGAAAATAAAACCCGAAGGAAAAATTCCATATCACCCACCTACCTTCCATCCACTTGGCACATGTTTTGTGTGTCGATGGGGGAATTTTGGTTAGGGACGCGAGCATGGCATGCAAATATCTGTGTAGTGCACTGTTCTCCCTGACATATTCCTGCCTTTGTAGGGATGCTACACTCCTCATTGGGGATGGATTATAATGCCTCTATGCAACTAACCGACTTGAAAACAACTTCTTCTCTTCCATCTTTCACAATCTCTTCAACATTCTACTCACAGTTCTAGCAACTTTTACAACTTCATTGAGCCTTGCAGCAAGCAAGCTTATTACTCCCTCAATTCCATCTTTGTATGTGTGGTGCTACCATAGAAGTTGCGATTTTGGAGTCTTTCCATACCTCCCTTCATCACTATTGTGGTTGTATCAACTTTTCCAAGCTCATTGTCTTGCATTCTCCCTTCATTGGTCTTGAGTTCCTTTGGATGGAGATGGTATTACATCACCCTCTCTTTTCCTTTTGTGGTTTGATAGAATAGCATTGCATCTTTTGTAGTGTTTAGTGCTTTCCTTTCTATTTCTTTTATCGTACTCTCTACTTTGTGGTTTTTTTGCTGTCTATGGAGGTGGAAACACTAAAGCAGGGGTTTGACTGAGGCAAACCCCTATACAATCCAACACTTTTCCCCTCTTGCTTGTGTGTAGGTGAACATGTGTGTGGAGCTCACTAGAAAACTGGTGCTTCAGTGAGTTGATATTCATCACCCTTGTCTTCATCTACTTATTTTATCATTTACATACTTTTCGTACCTCATAATTCTGTTCATTTCGTTAAAACTAGTTAGCTAGGCTGCTAAGTAGGTTTTTGGTATTTTACACTGTATTTTACATTTTTTTGGCCATATGGATGCCAACGAGCCAAAGAGATGCCAATGCGCCAAGTTGTCATCCAGACCCGCCTTGTCATCCTCGGACAAAGAGTTGTTTGAGGTGCAGTTTGAACTCCAAAAATCAGCTCATCTAGCCCCATTTAGACTCTCAGATCTTTAGAGTGACAAAAGCTCTTAAGAGTGCTCTTCATTCTTGATTCTTATCCAAAACATCCATTAGCTTGAGATAAGTTAGGGCAGCCTTCCGCTCTCGGCTCTCTGTGACCTAGAGCCTTGGTGTGGTTGGTCCCCTCTCTTACAATAACATATATATATTTATATATATTGTATTATAATATAATATAATAATAATATATATTATAATACAATACAACATATTATATTATATAATAATAATATATTATATTATAATACAATATATTATAGACAATATATAGATTAATATATAATAATAAATTTCAATACTTTTTTATGATTTGAATATTACGGATGTTTTGAAACAGATATCCATTAGTAATGAATATTTGTTTAGCTTTGGTGTTTGCTATGACACCATGTACTTTCTACCCGAGCCTAAAAAAATTCAAAGTGATTTTCGCATTTTTAGGCAAGTTTAAAATATCTTTTTTTTCACATCGCCACTTTTTGGGACCTCGTGATCTTGTACAAACTTAGCCATATGTGAAAATTGAGAGTTAGCATGAAAGCTAAGATAAATTTAAAAAATAGAACATAGATTTTAGAAGTGACTATACATAAAATATAATTTTTTAAACAATGAAAGTGATGGAAAATAGATGAAGATAGCAACCCAACATTAGCGAGTCAAGAAATTGTAGAGGAATCAATATTTGAAGTGCATATATGTGTATGTCTTGATCCATGTATATGTCAAAATATAGTGCAAAAGCGTTGATTCATAGATTAGAAGCACTAGGTTGCATATGTGTCAATTTGCATAAAATGCTAGATTAGGAACTTGTAGAGAATAAAAAGTAGACGTTAGTGTTTTTCAAAAAAATAGCAAGGACTTGTAAAACAATGCTAAAAATGGTGAACAAGATAAGGACACACGTTAGCAAATAAATAAGAAATGGAAAATTGAAAAATAATAATATAAAATGAAAAAAAGAAAATTTTCTAGGTGTGAGAGTGTTGAATGACAAGGTGGAAGTGTTGTTCCATGTATGTGTTTCTTTACAAAGTGAAAGCACAATCATAGGCCAGGAGAAAAATATTTGTAATAAAACACGCAATATCCTACAAACAAAGGGTTAGAAAATGATGGAAACATGATGAAGTAACACAAAGACCCTACAAAACAAGCAACGAGAAGTCAAATACCATTAATAAAACATTAGAAACAAGACACAAAAATATGAGAAATAAATAAATTTTGAAAGCGTTGATCTAGAAACATATACATTGAAACACATAGCAAAAGCACTAAACCACTAACCTACATGTAAAAACTCATAGAAAACTAAAAAAAAAGTGATAAGATGTGGGTCCCATTAGGCATGCTAGAATTTAAAGACATAAAAACAAGATCACAAATGCAAAGATTTAAATGCAATAAATGGATCCTTATATTGTGTTGTTCTTTGCTCCTCTAATTGATTTGAAGTAAAGTGCATCTAATTCTCCACTTAATGTGTTCAATACGATGTAGTGATAGTGGAAATACAATTGCTTAGTTAATCAATAACATGACTTTAATATTAGGATGAAAAATGAAATAGATAACATGAGGATGTGATTAAATGTGTTATTTTTTTGAAATGGAAGGGAAGGCCTTCAATTTATAGATTTTCCATGAGAAAAATCAAGGGCCAAGATGTAGTGTTTAATGGAGGGCTAGGATTTAAGGAAGATGGAAACATGGAATGAAAATATATTGCCACAAGATGGAAGAAGAGGATTAATGTGAAGAAGACATGTGTCCCACGAGGTGGAAAGGTAGACATGCTCACACATGTATGGGAAACATGACATGTGTGGGAGATATATTCACACATATGTGAGAAAATGAGTGAGAGTGAGTCAAAAGATCGAGAGGTGATGTGGAGGCTTAACATGTCTCCAAGATAGCATGTTTGTAAGGAAGCTAAGGTAGCAAAACAACATGTGGAGGCTTAACATGCCTCCAAGATAGCATGTTTGTGTGAACACCAAACCTGCAACAAGCTAACACAAGAACATCAAACAATGATTAATCATGTTAGAAATCTAAATCTAGTATTCCCTATGAAATTATTAGCTAAATCAAAGAGAAAACATGAAAATGAGAGCAAATTAACTAAAAACATGAAATCCTAATTGAAATAGCTAAACCTTCATCCCATAGGGGGAGTGGTGCTCCTTTCATGTGGAAAGAATCCCTTTCCCAATCCCTTTGATAAGCTTTGATGATTGTTGATGATTCAAGGTGTTGTATTGACTCCAAATGATGATAACTTAGCTAAAAATGATGAAAATGGTGATTGCTATGAAGTGAAAATGGCTATAATAAGAATGCATAAAGTTTTGGATCCATATTGTGAAGAGAATGCTTCTATTTATAGAACACAAGGGTTGAAGACTGAGAATAATTGGTGAATGTGGGATAAAATGGGAGCCAATAAGAATGTGACACTTGTCACAATTCTATTGGAGGAATGTGGAGCATATTTTGGAAAATGTGTTGAGGAAAAGGGGATGTAAGAGAAATAAATGAGAATGATTAAGGATTTGAAAGGTTGTAAAAAGAATTGAATGAATGTGGTTGAGATTTGAAAGGATGTAAGAGGATTTATTGAGGATGTGAAAAGTTTTTGAAAACCTTTGGAGGAAAATTGAATGAGAGGTGGTTAAGAGGAATATTCCTTGGAATATGTCTTTGTGAGGATAAATAGAGGAATTAGTTAATTAAAAGAAATGAATTTCATGTGCAACCTGGTTAGTTGACCATGGGTTGATTTAACTCTTCAGGAGTTAAAAGATGGATGATTTATTAATGATGATTAGAAAGTGATTTAGGATTAATTAATTTAGAATTAATTAATTAATTAGAATGGATTAGGAGATTGTGGCATTTGATTTGATTGATTTAATCAAATGCGAGGATTTTAGGGGGATTTAATTAAATGATTTGATTTAATTAAATATGATGAATATTAGTTAGAAGAAGGGTGAATTAATCAATAAATTTAATTATTTGATTAATAGTTGAACTTGCTGAATTTAACTAAATAATGTTGATTATTTAATTAATTGGTTAGTTCGGGGTGATTTCGGAAGAAACGGTGTCAGTTAATCAGAATTAGATGCATAGTATCAATTAGGACTTTTTATGTGTCTACATTTTTCCCCTCTTTGAAGGGAGGTACCTGCTACGTTGGTTCAAAGAATAACACTACCATGATCAAAATTCAAAAAAAATCTAATTTTTTCGGATGCCCCACTGTTGCCCCAGCAAAAGAAATTACGTTGTTGCACTACCCCCTTGAGAGACCAGGCGAAAAATTGCAAAATTAAGTCGAGCTTGCAAAAAAGGTTCAACAACGATTCAGGCACATAAAATAGCCCACGGGATGCAAAAACAAGCTCATGACGATGAAAAAGGGTCAAAACGAGCTTCGTTTGGCAAAAAATGGATTAATGGGCTAAAAACACCCTCAAAATACCCTAAAAAATGCATAAATAGGGTTAGAAGGGTCATTTTCAAATCATTTGCACACCTAACCTTCTAGAATCCTTGACTTTTTACTTTGAGGTGCTAACGGAGTGGTGGCTCGTGTGCTCCACAGACATCAAATGGATCAAGTTTGTGAGTTCTAGCAGCCTCAGGACGCTAGACCCTTGGTATGCCTTTCAAAAAAAATCTCATTTTTCATGTTTTTAATGCATTTATTAGGGTCCAGTAGGTCAACCAAAAGCGGTCTTGTAGGGCATCACTTTTGTTATGGATGACATCGCCTTTGTGCATGTCGACTCGCATTTGTAGCATAGCGCCACGCGACACTAGAGGGTCTTAGAGTCGCGGAAAAATTATCAACTCACCTTTGCAATATGGCGTTGCGCGGACTGAAAAGAGTCTGGTGTCACCAAGAAATGTTGACTCACTTTTGAGATGTAGTGTCACTTTTTATTATTGCGTCGCCTTTGCAAAATGACAGAGTGTAACTTTTGCAAAAGTTGACTCGCCTTTGCTTTTGGGGGATTTTTTAATTTTGAAAACGCACTAGGTTTATTAAATTTGACGTAGCAGGCATTTTGGATGCAGGAGCTCCTACCAGTGCTCCACTCGAAGGAGCACAAGAGCTATATTTTGTATCGAGCGAGACACTTAACAAATGATGCGTTGTTTTTCCTTAGTTCAATTGGTTTCGGACACGTGGCCAAGATGCCCGAGGTGAGGACGCATCTTGTGATGATGACGACATTAGTAGAGAGATGGCAGAGTGAGACCTCCTCGTTCCATCTTCTGAATGGAGAGGCCACAATAACTCTGGAGGACGTATAGAAGATTCTACAGATCCCCATACATGGCGAGCACATTATGTACGATGTCGAGGCCGACGGTGACACGATATTCTAGCTATGTGGGGTTGATCAGTATGAGGTAGATAGTGGGTAGATCGACCTTGCCTGATATGAGGGGATTGCCCTAGATTTGACCTTATTTGTTGGAGCACTAATTTTAGGAGTCCTTGTTCTTGACCGGAGAGCCAGAGGTTGCAACGTTGGATGGGGGATTGTTTGATCCTAGATGATGGAGGAGATGACCATGTACACCTGGGGGGCCAATTGTCTTGGCGTTGTTGTACCATGATATGCACCAGGTTGTCTACTGTGGGGCTCGTAGCATTGGAGTGAGAGTTATACTTCTTCATGTGTGGGCATATGAGCATATAGCCATCCTGAGGCCCACTATTGCAGATGTTTAGACAGATCACGATGATCATGCGGTTTATAGATATGGAGGCATGACCACACTATACTATACAAGTATTACATGCATCCCACATTAGAGGTGGGTCATTGATGAGATGATAGTGTTCTGATGGAGACCCTGGATCCATTTTCACAGATGGCACGATGATGATTTCCAACTTTTCTACTGTTGTCAGACTAGATACATGCAGGGGCGAGAGCATCATATGATAGAGCAATACCTTCTAGATAGGGTTGCTCACCAGTTTAGAGAGGTACGGGATGTGCCTGATGATGCCCAAAGAGCCATATTTGCATGGAGATGAGACAACGTGGGGGAAACAGATCCCGCCCCAATAGGCTATTGATGACTTCAGGCAGCTAGTGATGATGTCATGGGTGTACTTTGATGGTCCCATAGATGTGGGAACTACACAGGCATATGATGCATATTTTTAGGCTCACACCCTCATTAGATTGACATTACTAGTGGTACAAGTGAGAGGCAAAGGACGGGTTAGAGGACCCTGGATTGGGTAGGTGCCAGAGTAGCTAGGTCATCAACCATAGGATGGTCAGGGCAGAGGCGCAAAACATGATGGATATATTCCACCGTTGGTGTTGCCTATTGGTCAAAGGCCACCACAACAACCACACTAGCAGGTTCTACAACCATCACCACCAAGTCACGATCCTAGGGACGATCAAATAGTAGTGTTGTAAGTGTAGATACAGGTCTTGACAGGGCAGTTGCAGCAGGCATAGGCTCAGATCTAGACCCTGATTCAAGAGAGGGATAAACACGATAGGAGGTGATGCAAGAGGGCCATATGAGACAAGATGCAGACCTTGGATTGGCACAAGAGACAAGACAGAGGAAGTAGCGCAACAGGCGCAGGGGCAGGCCATAGTCCCGGCTGAGATGTATGGGCAAGCGATGCAGGAGGTATTGTATTACAAGCTATTATATTACAGAGTTGTGGCACAAGAGTGACAGGAGCCCGATTTCTCCCACATTAGTCAGGTTGCTCCTAGTAGGATGCCTCATGTAGGACCATCAGGGTCACATCACCAAAGCCATGGTAGCCACCATGGTGATAGACAGAGTGAGGGTAGCTCAAGACATTGATAGTGCATTGGACATTTTTTATTGTACAACCTGATTTATGATGTGTATACATTCATTGGCTAAGTTTTGATTAGCCTCTTGTATATTCGATGATGATACTATATATCTGATTTTGATTGTATCATGACATTCAACTTTTTTGATATATACATGAGATGATTTCAATGTTATTATATGATGTGATGTTATTTTATTTTATGTGTGATGGATGCATATGATATGGATGAATGCTCTTAATGAATATAATGCTATAATGCTTTATGTTTTACGATGTGATGTGATATTGTCAATGTATGATATGAATGCTTATATATATGTTATGATGGATCTATGTGGATGCACTTTATATGATGGATGCGAATATCATGCTCTAATGGATGATGGATGCAATGCAATGATATGTTTAACTTATTTTTCAGTATTTTTTTCTATGCACAATGTATGTATGCAAAATGTGTTTATTTTAATAATGCTTATATGATTATGCAATGGGTGATTATGCAGATGTATTGCTTATGAGATGCCTAGAATAAACAATTTATATTAAAATGGATAATGTTTTCTATTATGATGATATGTATGATATGCAATATGTTGATTGTTTATGGATGCAGGATGGATGCAGATAGATTTTTTTTTCCAAATGTCACGATAACATGTTAGTATTAGTATATGGAGAAGATAGAAGAAAGAGGGATCAACTCTTGAGTTCGAGATGATGTAGAAGTCTAACAAGTCTATGAGTTGTCGAGACTTTATTATATATGATGATGAGTGATAAAGATGATGTGTTACTTATCAAGGATTAGGGACGTAAAGAGCTTACTTTCCTTATTTTTGATAACACACATAGATATGATGCATCAAGGTATAGAAAACTAGGATGGCATTGTACCTAGTGAGATGGACTTTGACTTGGCAATCAGATAGGAGTATCCCTATTCACACCTAGCATACGAAACCTTATTATGGTGTACTTTAGAAATTTCAAACATCTCAGACCAAAACATAGAAAGGAAAAACCTTCTTATGTAATAGTCAACAAGACATGTAAAACACCCTCCCTACAAACCTAAACAAAGTAAGCATGACCAAGGTTATATTGCAAGAATATCCAACAAGCACAGTAGACAAAAGATAATGATCAATTCCCTGTTCCTTTCTCTCTAAATCATTTTAATAGAGATCATCAAGAGGTCATTGGAATGAGCGCAATAAGATAAATCAAAAGAAAAGATCAAGTAAACAAACAAGCTAATGTTCTCCATACCTCTAGCCAAGACTAAACTACAGTGGCATCTGATGTTGATGTTCATTGTAGGGAGGATGCATCCTAGGACAAGATGTTATCAGATGATTATGATATTAACAGGATGATGGGCTATTGATACCAAGAGTTGACCAACTTGTTTACCTACTGACCTAGACTTGAGACCTTGACATTTGAGTTTTCACTTTTAATTTTCCATACTTGTTTTTGAAAGCTTCACCAAAGGTTGGGGGTGATGATCATTTATTATGAGTGGATGTTTATCGTGGGTGAATATTGAATTGGGATGGATGATTTTGGGTTTTTTGAATTTTTTTGGTATTTTTGAGATGTTTTACAAATGTTTTGATTTTCAAATTTTCCAATGTTTTTGGTATTTTCTGAGATTTTGACCAAGAACCTAACCTAGGGGCCTCTAAGGCTAATCAAAGATTAGCCTTGCCCACGTTATACACGTAGAGACCACATAGTTCGACTAACACAAACTCATTTATTGATGGAGTATGAACATGTTGGATTGTTAGTTTATTATGACGGACTCCTAAAGGACTAACCTAATCTCTCAGGGGTTGATCAATGATTATCCTTACCTACATTCAAGCTTAGAGATGACGTAGTTCAACATGATGACTTTGTTTTTGAATTTTTCTATTTTTGACCTATTTTTGGATTTTGATATGTTTTGGATGTTTTTGGATTTTCTGATTTTATGAATGTTTTTGGATTTTTTTATTATTTTTGGATTTTCTTATTTTAAGGAAGATTTCAAGAATATCCACGAATCTGATCCAATGCGGGTATAAAAACATGCCCCTAGCGTGATGCGATAGACTACTTCGATATAGGTAGGAAAAACTAACCTTAGGAATGTGCCAACTAGTTCAAGGGTGGAACACGATACAAACACAGGATCAAGTTATGATGCAAACATGAATGGGATCAATGGAAGGAGATATGGGAAGCGATGGGTGGATGTGATGGAAGGTGATGGGTGAATGATGCAGAACAAGCTAAAGAGATCATGGTGGATAGAAAGTGCTCATTTACACAAGGTGCCCGATTACCAAGTTTTCACCGAGGTACTTGCCCAAAGTGCCACTAAAGTGGTTTTCACTAGAGGACAATTTTTTTCTTTACTATTTTCAATCGTTTTTATGATTTTTTTGGATTTTAATATTTTAATATTTTTTTGTATTTTTGAATTTATACCATGTAAGCTCAGGCATAAAACTTTTTGAGATGAGAGTTGTTGATGGGCTCTTGCAAAGGCTCACCTTCGAGTGTGGATAGTTGATATGCTCCTAATTTGTAACTTGCAATGATGACGAAGGGTCCAAACTAGTTGGGTTCAAATTTTCCCTCGATGTCTGGATTTGGTACATTCTTTTGATTTTCTTTCAACATGAGCTCTTCAACTTCAATGACCGACTCTTGATCTTCTTATTATTGCTTCACTTGAGACAATTTTGATAGACTTGTAGATGGTTTAAAGCATCCATGCACTGCTCATCCAGTAGTTCTAGCTCATTTAACCGTGACACCCGATATTCTTCATCAGTAATGAGATTTTGCAATGATATTCTTAAGGATGGGAGCTTGATCTCAATGGGAAGGATGGCTTCTGATCTGTAGACCAAGGAGAAGGGTGTTGCGCCTGTAGGTGTGCAGATACTTGTTCAGTAGGCCCATAAGGTAGGATTCAATTGTAGGTTCCAATCGCGGCCAGCTTCATTGACTATTTTCTTGAGGATTTTTAGGATGGTTTTATTAGAAGCCTCAGCTTGGTCATTACCCTAGTGGTAGTATGGAGTGGAGAAGCAATGTTGGATATTGAATTTTTGGCATAGCTCATGAACATCCTGGTTCTTGAAAGGTTTCCCGTTATCTGAGATAAGGGCTTGTGGAACACCATAATGGCAAATGAGGTAATTCAGGATGAATTTAGAAATCTGCTTTCTTGTGATATAGGTCATGGGGATGGCTTCTACCTACTTTGTGAAGTACTTTGTGGAAATTATAATGAACTTGTGTCCATTGGATGAGGTAGATGTGATTTTGTCGATGAGATCAAGCCCCCATTGTGAAAAGGGTTAAGGTGTTATAATCGGTTGGAGCTCTTGAGTTGGTGCATGGATGAAGTCCCCATGTTGTTGACATTGTAAACGTCTTCAGACATAGTCATGAGCTTCCTTCTCCATCATAGGCTAGTAATACCTAGTCCTCAATAGTTTCTTGGCCAAGGTCACACCACTAGAATGCAAACCACAAATATCGTCGTGTACCTTAGTTAAAGCAGTCAAAGCTTCCTTGGGGTTAAGGCATCACAAAAGGGTTCCTTTCATACTTCTACGGTACAACGTGTCACCTAAGATAATGAAACGAGATGGCTTCTTAATAAATATTATTTTAAGGTTTGGGGTGATGTCGACAAGGAGGACTACTATTTTCAGGTAGGTGAATATGTCATGGTACCAAGGATCATTGGGAGCAATGATTTCACACATGGACTCAAAATACGGTACCTTGAAATTTGGTACGATGATATTCTCTACCAGGAATTCATGTTTAAGGACTTTGCGTGAGATATCCAACAATGATCCGATTGTAGCCATAACATCAACTGCTCTATTGTTTACCCTCAGTATTTGCTCAAATGTGATGTCGATGAAGAATTCCTTGAGATCCTCCACCAGTTTCTTGTACGAGGTAAGCTTTTCATCCAAGTTTGGTATTCATCGTTGACCTAGTTGATAATTAACTGTGAGTCTCCATAAACCTTAAGTGCCATAATTTTCCACTGTACTGGAATTCAGAGTCCTATGACTAGAGCCTCGTACTTCGCAATA
>VDFB02074548.1:0-11790 GCA_007258455.2 Sequoia sempervirens | reverse complement strand
CTATTTCCCCTATCCCTTCTGATTTTCATCCCCAGAATATACCTAGCTAAACCTAGATCTTTCATCTCAAACTGTGTTGACAATTGAGATTTTTATTCGGAAATCATACCCTTACTATTCCCAATGAACAACATAGCATCCACATACAAGGAAACAATAAGAAGACAACCATTTTCAGTGTTAAAATAAATATAATGGTCAGGCTTTGATCTCAAAAATCCCAAAGACAACACATAGGTATCAAACTTCTGGTCCCACATTCTAGGCGACTTCTTCAAACCATACAGGGATTTATTTAATTTGGAAAATAGGTTTTCCTTACCTTTTTCAATGAAGTGCTCTAGATGGGACATGTAAATATCTTCCTTCAAATAACCATGAAGAAACACTATCTTTACATCCATCTGCTTGATTTCTAAGTCATATGTAGTTGCAAGTGACAACAAAAATCTGATAGACGTTAGCTTAGCTACAGGGGAAAATATTTCTCCATAATCAATCCCCTCCACCTGGGAATATCCTTTCACAACCAACGTTGCTTTATGCTTCTCAACACTGCCATCAAGACCTATCTTTTTCTTGAACATTCATTTACATCCAACATGATTTCATCCTTCAGGAAAAGGTACCAGATCCCATGTTTCATTCTTCTTCAATGATGCCATTTCTTCATTCATGACTTACAACCAAGAATCTAAATCAAACATACCCATAGCCTCTCTAATAGTCCTAGGCTCATTAGTGTTAGCAATCAAATCATAGGCACAACTAGAATCTAACATAGAATATCCAAACCTTTCAGGTTATCTCTTAGCACACATAGACCTCCTCAAAAGTTGAGGCTAACATTCTTCATCTTGTTCATAATTTTCAGAGCTGATTGAGCTCTCCTCACTAATAGGTCCACCGAGAGTAGGTAGTTCATCCTTATTTGGAGTAAAAGGAACTTCAAATACTTCCTTCTTTTCTGCTTCTTTTAGCTCTGGCTACAAATCAACTATAGAAGGT
This sequence comes from Sequoia sempervirens, assembly GCA_007258455.2. Lineage (NCBI taxonomy): Eukaryota > Viridiplantae > Streptophyta > Pinopsida > Cupressales > Cupressaceae > Sequoia > Sequoia sempervirens. The sequence goes on along the minus strand of VDFB02074548.1, from coordinate 10,782 downwards.
TTCAGCTCATGGAAGATCACAATTTTGCTATACAACACCTTCTTTGTAACTGGGTTCCAAAGCTTGTACCCTTTCACACCAATTCCATAACTGATGAAGATAAACTTTACAACCTTTTTCTCTAGTTTAGATCTTTTTTCACCATTTACATATGCATATGCCTCACAACCAAAGAATCTAATGTGTCTCAACGAGGTATTCTTACCAGACCATGCTTCCATAGGTGTCTTGTCCATTGGCTTCAAAGTGAGAGATTTGTTAATCAAATAACATGTTGTAGCTATAGCCTCAGCCTAGAACTTTTGTTCCAGACCAACACTACTCAACATACTTCTCACCCTTTCCATCAATGTTCTATTCATCCTTTTGTAACTCCATTTTTCTATGGACTGTAAGGAGTTTTTTTGTGCCTTTTAATTATGCGGTCCTTGCAAAACTTATCAAAATTTGTTGAACAAAACCCACCACCATTATCTGTCCTCAAACACTTAATTTTTCTATCAATTTTATTTTCAACTAAGGTTTTAAATTCCTTAAACTAACTGAAAAATTTAGTTTTACTTCTGAGAAAAATAAACAAATTTCCTTGATTAATCATCTATGAACCAAACAAAATACATAGATCTTGAAAGCAAAAGAACATTAATTGGACTAAACACATCAACATGCATATAATCCATAATTCTAGAAGATTTATGAGGACTAGAATAAAATGAAACATAGTGTTGCTTTCCATATATGCAATGTTCGCAAAAATTGAATTCAAGATTACAATCATCAAGCCCTTCAACTGGGCTATTATTTTTCAAGGATTTTAATCCTTTTTCACCAATTTTGTTGAGCCTTTGATGCCACAACATTGTTTTCTCTACAGGGAGCTTCATCTCCAAATAGTTTTCTCCCTCAGGAACAACACCTCATTTCTCTGTATGATCAGATTTACTTGACTTTGTAGAAGCAATATTACACTAAACTGCACATGCATCCAGCTTATATAGAGTTCCAATTCGTGCACCCTTAGCCAACACCATAGAGATTCTAGTCATTCTACAAACACCATTCAAGAAAGAGACTTGCACACCAACATCATTCAACTTACTTACAAAAAGTAAATTTTGAGCCAAATCTGGTATATGCATTACATCACCGATTCCCTTCACTCTTCCACCAGGAAACTGAATTCTGAATCTTCCATGACCAACAATCTCCAAGAGAGAATCATCACCCAGATACACCCTTCCACTAGCATAATTTTTCATACTTTGAGAACTAGCCTCTATGAGAGGTCATGTGAAAGGACACACTTGACTCAATCAACCAGACATCTTCTGATCACTGAATCACCAAGGTTGATATGAAGGCATTTGCATCACTCTAAGAAGATTCATTTTCAAAAGAACTATTTTTCTTTTTCTTCTTCTTCTCCTCTTTACAATCTTTTTGGATGTGTCCAGTCTACCCACAGTTCCAACATTTCACCTTGGACTTTTTTCTAGGAGACTTTTATCTTCCCTTTGACTTGGATTTAGACTTCTTGTCTTTCTTCTTGCCTTTTCTCCTTTGATCTACCTCAAACAACAAGGGCCTCCTTGGCCATCTCAAAGACTTCCTTCGCATTTCCTCTAACAATAGCAAAACAACCACATCTTCCATCTTGAAAGTGGTTGTTGTACTCCCAATAGCCATTACCAGGTGATCCCATGTGTCAGGAAAATAACATAACATGAGCATACAATGATCCTCGTCATCTATTTTCATACCCACAAATTCCAACTAAGTAACAATCATATTAAACACATTTAAATGATCTACATTAGATGCTCCTTCCTCCATCTTGAAAGAATACAACTTCTTCCTCATAAATAACTTATTTACTAGAGATTTCCCCTAATAAATGTCACCAAGCTTCTTCCACAAAATTTTTATCATCTTATATTCATGGATGTTCAAGAGAACTAAATCAACCAAGTATAATCTAATCAAACCCTTGGCTTTCTAGTCCATTGCATCTTAGTCGTCTTGTGAGGTTGTTGATGGTTTGTTAGAGGATAGTACATCCCATAACTCTTGATCCACCAACAAATCTTCCATTTTGAGTTTCCACAACTTAAAATTGCCACTATTGAAATTCTCAATCTCTATTCATTCGGATGTGCTCTCCATCTTAAATCTTTGATAAGTTATAAACTTGATTTCTCTGCAAAACTCCCATTGAACAAGATCAATACAAAAACCCATCTTACCCACAAGGACAACAAAGTTGGCCAAGCTCTGATACCAATTGAAAGGAAAGTTGAGTGCAGAAAATGCCTTCCTAATACTAATCTTTAGGAGAGAGATACAAAAAATCTTTCAAAACTTGTAATTATAGAACATAAAGATGCATATACATGAATAATAGAATATACAATAAATAATGAACATATGATTTACATGGGAAAACCCTCTTAGGAAAAAACCCACACACCAAAGTAGAGATCTCTTGTATTATAGTAAAAAAAATATTACATAAAAGTTACAAAGCTATGCTCTTTCAGGTGTTAATTCACAAAATGAACCTAACAACAATTTGTTACATTCACTCTTATCTTCATTCACCATTCCTATTCTCAATCCAATGCACTATGACATTCAATACAAAATTCTCAAGCGTTTCCAGAAAATTGATGTTCCAAATTCCATACTAGACAAATGGTCACAAACAAACTTAATCGTCACCTTGATGAAGTCCTATTAGAATGTCAAAGGGACATGAAACAATATCTCTCTGAATTCCCAATGTCACCCCGATACACCTATTGTTCCATCAGAGTGTCGAAGAGACACAATAGCAACTTCCTCCAATATGACGAAGTCTTGTTGATGAAGTCCCATCAAAATGTCGAAGGGACTTCGATTGTTGTCATGCTGATAATGATATGTATCTCTAATACCAGTACACCAACTTCGCAAACATCCTATTGAAATGTCGAAGGGAAAAGCCTCAAGGTCCTACCAATATTGTATTGTCTCCTTAATACAAGTCCATTAGAATATCGAAGGGACCACATCTTAGGTCCCACCGATATCCTCCTGTCTCCTTGAAAATTACCTTCCCATTGTTCATTAGAGTGTTGAAGGGACTGCAAAACAAATCCCTCTGACATTGACCTATCCCTTTGATGTCTCTTCTTGTAATCCATCGGTATGTCAAAGAGACTGGCCATTTCATCTAGCTGAAATTCACTTGTCAACCTGATGAACTTTCGGTCGATGTCTTTTACACCAGTAAGTTTGAAACATCTTTTTCTCAACAAGTTCAAAGACTCCATACAATTTGAGTTTTCTTCCTATGTATTCCTTTTAGGAGTGGGGAGATAGTTCACATAAAACTTCAATTTTGTTTCTTCCTAAGGGGAGGAATGTTGTTCGACAATTATGGATGATTTTCTACATCCAATTTCGAGCATCTACCATTAGATCTCTTTGGGGGGGCTTCTTTGTCTTTCCACTTCATTTCTCTCTCTATTATGGGGAGGTATACTTCCTTTATGTGGGATGCATATTATTTTTTATGTACGTGGGTACCTAACATGGCTTCATTTGTCGAGACCCATCATCTTTTGCATCCTCCTAAGTTGTGCTTAAGAGGGGATGTTGGTGTAGGTTTTTATTTTTCTAGTGGGTTAATTTATTTTCCCTTATCTTAGGTTTTTCTTATACTTAATTAAGCTTTCTTAGGATAATAAAGTGAGTTTATTAATAGGACATAAGTATGTGATGTTACCTTCCTTAAAGGGTGGAACACATTCCACTCTTGGTGGTCCATCTCCATTTTTTGTGGTTGATTCCTATTAGTTGGATTTTCCACCTACCTACTCTCCTAAGTTCTATATAAACTCACTATCTATCTTGTATTTGCATCCATTCATTCTCTTGCATTGTTGCATACTTTGACATACATGCACCTTGATGCATGCAGTGATTATTCATACATCTTTGCTTTGTATCTTTTCAGCTTGGGAGCTCTTAATGCAATATTGTCACATCGACATTGCATAATCTCTCAGAGTCTTGGTTTGCATTCTTATGTTTTTCCAGTTTATGTAACTTTGATTTTCTCTTAAAAATTTCCTTGGGTTATTCAATCTATTTCAATTTTCTAACATAGTATCAAAGCTTTTGTTTTGAGAAAGCTAAGTTCTTAGATACTCAATTGAGAGATTGAGTTTCTTGTAAAGATCTTGTAAATTCATGTATACTCTTCTCTTGCAATTTAAACAATTTAGAGAATTAGAAAGGATTTATAATGATTTAATAACCTCTTTTTATTGCATATATTTTCATACATCTTTGCTTTGTATCTTTTCAGCTTGGAAGCTCTTAATTTAATATTGTCACATCGATATTATATAATATCTTAGAGTCCTGATTTGCATTCTTATGTTTTTCTGATTTATGTAACTTTGATTTTCTCTTAAAAATCTCCTTGGGTTATTCAATATATTTTAGATTTCTAACATAGTATTAGAGTTTTTGTTTTGAGAAATATAAGTTCTTAGATACTTGATTGAGAGATTGAGTTTCTTGTAAAGATCTTGTAAATTCCAGTATACTCTTCTCTTGCATTTTAAACGATCTGGAGAATAAAAAAAGATTTACAATGATCTAATAACCTCTTCATATTGCATATATGTTTTATGAGATCCAAGTGATTACAACATTTATGGTTATAATGACATCATTTTTTAATGTTTTAATGTGTCTAGAAGGCTAGAAAAAGTTAGATTTTGTATTTGTTTCATCCAAATTGGAGATCATTTGACAAAGTTGCAAACAGGGGTTTGAAGCTCAGATTTGTGAACAATTTTTTACTAGATAATTTTAAGGCCAAACAAACCTTTCCATTACGTTCAGAAGGCCCAAAAACCCCTATTCTCATATAAAATTTGTCACATCAACATTGCATAATCTCTTGGAGTCCTGGTTTGCATTTTTATGTTTTTCTAGTTTATGCAACTTTGATTTTCTCTTTAAAAGTTCCTTGGATTATTCAATCTATTTCATTTTTTTTTTACACTTTCCCTCTCTCTGCCTACCCCTCCCTCTCTCTCATTTGGCTCTATCATTCTAAAAATGCATTTTCATTTGGCGAGCATCAAATTTGGTGCTTGCCAAATGATTTTTATTGGGAAATACCAACGCTTTGGGTTGGATTTTCCTTGGGCATCCAACTGAAAGGGTTGCACGATCATTTCATGCCAACGACATGTATTTTTGATAAGGTAAAAAAATTCACATATTTTTGGTCATGCTCTCCATCAAGTTTGAATGTGTTTTAATGCAAATTTATAAAAATATCACAATGACAATAAGCTCTCTCTCTTAGCTATCTAACCATAAAAAATTTTGACATTTTTCTTATGTTAAGTTTTCATCTTTAATTTATTTTGATAGTGTGTCTGTTTTTGTCAAAAACCAACATGTGGTATTTTGGGTATATTTTTTAGTATAGTCATTGAAGTTTGAAACAAATTACATTTTTATATACTAGACTCCATTATACACGTATTGAAAAAAAATATTTTTGATTAGTTTTCAAAAAATTTAAGGGGGAGCACACTCAAATTTCTATTTTTTAGGATATGTCTACTTCGAAAAATAATAAAAAATCATATATTTATGAAAAAATTAGACAAAAAATCCAACATAAACTTCATAGTGTTAGCTAATTTCTCACCAAAGCGATTTTTGAAATTCTAAAAAAAAGTTAACATTTTAGGGGGAGCACACTAGATGCTATGTTATGTTTTTTTTTTTTTAAATGAAACCACTTTGTGTGTTCCCTCGTTTTTGAAACCCTTAATCTTCACAATTTTCAAAAAAAATAGTAGTCTAGAAAGAAGATTCAGAGCACTACAACTCTTGTTCTATTGCATCTTCAAATTTTGAACATAACTATCTTCATTTTCTCATCAAATTTCAAACTTTACTGATTTTAGAAAAAAAGTGGGATCTTAAGACCCCCTTTTTGTATCACATCTTGGTGTACTCACCCATAAAAAAGGTTGGTTGTTAATGGATACAAACAAAAACCTAAAAGAGATTATGATGAGACATAGGTTCCAGTTGTAAGGATGGAAATTGTGTAGGTAGTCTTACAAGTATCATCTCAACACAAGTGGAAGGTGTATCAAATGGGCATGAAGTTAGCCTTCTTGAATGGAGTGTTGAAAAAAGTGTATCGTGAGCACCCATTTGGATATGAGGTTATAGGGAAAGAAATAAAAATATTTATGTTTAAGAAATATCTTTATGAATTGAAGCAAGCACCATGAGCATGGTATAATATGATTGACTCATATATGTTGAGAAATGGTTTTAGCAAAAGTGATGGTTAGCCCACTCTTTACATCAAGTCAAGTGATGGTAATATTTTCATTGTTCTCTTGTATGTAGATGATTTAGTTTTCATCAAAAATTATGTATCATTGCTAATTTTAACGAGGCCTTAAAATATGAGTGTGATATGACAAATTTAGGTCTGCTAAGGTATTTTCTAAACATAGAGGTAAAACAAATAAAACATAGTATTTTTTCTCTCAAGAAAAGTATGTAGTAGAGATTTTGAAAAGGGTTTGAATGCAGAATAATAAGTCTACACCAACACCAACAACCACAGGTGTGAAGTTAAGGAATAGTATATAGCAATATAAATCCAACCCTATACAAAAGCATGGTTGAATGTTTAATGTATTTGACAACAACAAGGCCTAATATAATGCATGTAGTAATTCCAATTTCCAAACTTATGGAAACACCAAAGGACACACATTGGCAAGCAAGGAAGAGAATCCTTAATGACACCAAGTGATATGGTATTTTTTATACTCCAACAAATGAGTTTAGGATAGTTGGACACATTCATAGTGATTTGACAAGAAGTGTAGATGGTAGAAAAAACACATCGAAATATGTGTTCCACTTGGGTTTTGTTGTGACCTATTTCGCACATCACCCATTGCAAATGGGGACCCCCAGTAGTTTACTTTTTAGGTTTTTTCCTTCGCGTTACAATTTCATAAGTCATTGCTTTGATGGTATAGAGTTAGAGTTTTGAATAATCATCATAGCCAACTAGAAAATTCAAGTCCAAAACTATGCATAAACGTTATCAAAGTGATCAGAAGGTCCAGAGGACGAAGAACGCCATTGCTTTTAGTCAATTCTGGCACTTCCTACTTTTTAGGGATTCTGCTTTTTTGCTTTTTGCTTTTTCTATTTTTGGCACTTTTGGACCAATTTGGGATTTACTATTTTTAGAAATTTTGCTTTTTCTTTTTTCTATTTTTAGAAAATGCTAGGGTCCCATAGGTCATGGATTCAATGTTTTCATCTTCAAAATCAAAGTTTTACACCTCCAAGAATAAAAAGCAAGGAAAAATCATAAAAAGAAAGAAAAAAAATCACATGGCGAAGGTTTTGTTGCAAAAGATCCAGGTACTGGCAAGAAATTAGTCTAAGTGTCAAGAATGGTGGCACACCTTCAAGTTTGCACAAGGTAGGAAATGGCATAAGTTTGATGGAATTTTTCCAAGGAAGAGTAATGTCTAAGGAGCCTCCAAGTCAGCCATGGAGATGGAAAGCACAAAGTCAAGTTTGCCCAACCTTGGAGAAGCTTGGCATGAACATCATGAAGTCTGCCCTAGCTTGGAGAAGGAAGTGTCAAGACCATCATGAAGTCCACCCAATGATAAGCATGCATGGAATGAACATCATGAAGTTTGCTTGAAAGATGGAAAACACTTGATGAAGTCCGCCCTTGGCCAAGAAGGGAGCATGTCCAAGCATAAGCCAAGTGTGCCATGCTAAAAAGGAGTATGGAAAGGAAGTCTTGAAGGTTTCCCTACATTGGCAAGACAAAGATGAAGTCCGCCCAGCCTAGAGGAGGAAAGAAAACTAAAAATTTGGCTAAGTATTGATACCTTGGGAAGAAAATTTCATGAAATTGGCTAAGTATTGGAAAAATATGGTTAAATGACAAAGGAGAGAATATGACAAACACATGTTGAAATCCGCCTAGCCTGACATGAAGATGGAAAAAGCACTTACAAGTTCACCCCAAGTGAAGTTAACATAAATCATGGCACAAAGCTCATAAAATACGCCCACCAAGGAGAAATGTCTAGCTAACTCCAAAGTCCGCCCCACCTTGAGAAAAATGGCACAAGTGTGAAGTCCACCCCAACAAAGAAAAAATGGCAAGACAAGTATAAAGTCCACCTTGGCTAAAGGAGAGAAATAAAATGACATAGAAAATAATTAATTAGCCATGGGTAAGTTAAATTTTTCGATAATTAAATGATTTAAAGGGTTGGAAGAGGTTGGAAAATTCAACACTTGGAATAATTTTATTGTTTTCCAACACTTAGAAAAATATTGAACACTTAAACAAATTTTTAAAATATTCAAAAGAAAATTTTGAAGATTTGGCTAAGGATGGCCCCTTGGGAAAATTAGAAACTTGTTTTGAAGATAAAGATCGCCATGGTGGATAAAAGAAATCAAGTCCAATATCGATGAATTTGAAAGAAAAAAGCATGGATTTACTAAAATCAATCAACCTTCTCAACTTTATAAGTAGTTGAACTATCATTTTCAACTCATTCTCTCCTAAGGTCGATTGAGAGAAAATTATAGTTCTTCCAAAGTTAAAGTGACAAGAGATACATTTTTGGAGAATTAAGTGATTTTTCAAAGAGAAGAACAAGGGACAAAGTAAATTTTGGAGTTGGAGAGCTGAATTCACCAAGAGTAACGTGCTTTTTCAAAGACAAAGATAGAATTTTCAAAGTTTAAGGTAGAATTTCCATCAAATAGTATAATTTAAAAGTTTATTTAATCCAAGTTTGACGGAGTTCTTTATTCTCACAAAATTTTACTAAGTGATTAACTAAATTATGTTATTTTCAGTCTAATTTTTCACAGAATGTAATCTTTAATAGGTTGAAAGTCAGAATTTTTGAGAGAAAGGTCGAAGAAAATAAAAATTAAAATCTTGAAATTAATATATTTTCTCTATGTTTCTCGCAGGTTGATGACCGCTCAAGGACAACCTTTGAGAAAGGCCTAAATGAAGTTTTCCAGCAAAGGTCTATAGCCAGAATAAAAAATCAACTCCAAGTGGAAAAATATCATGGATACCAACCTTGGACATGTGGACTTCAAGGAATTCAAGAAAAGGATGTACAGACAAGATGGACTCCTGCCAACAACTATTGCTCAGAGAATGATGTGGAATGGCATTGTTCAAGCAGCAGGATTTCCTCCAGCTGTAGAATGTGGTGAATTGATGGTGGAATGTGCCATAAACTACAACCCACAAGTGAGACAAATCATTGCGCCTAACAGAAGAATATTGGCACATCTCAAAAAACTCGCTATTCAAGAAGCATTCAACATACCTAGTACAACCGAACTTCAGACAGAACCAAGGAAGATGCAAGAAGACTTTATGAAGATCGGATGGATCTTTGTGCAAACAACATCAAAAAGACATGGTTGGTAAATCCAAGGCCTTCTATTAAAAAGATGCCAAAGAAATTGCTCTGGACAGACTTCAAGGAAGATTATGGAGATATTATTTTGCTATTGAACAGAATAATGGGCAGCCCCCAAGGTGCACCATTCTAGACATGGATGTATTATTTCATTGACGAGATCACTTCACATGTCAAGATGTTCAATTGGTCAAGAATGATCAGTGACAATCTCCATGAGCAACTAATAAATTTAAAAAGGACTAAAACTTTTAATATTATTTCTTATGTTGTCTATCTTTTGGAAAGGACCTATAGATATACGAGATTGATCTACCGAGGGGTGGTGGGAAATGGAGAGAACGAGTTCAAGTCATATGATTGCTATCCCCTGTTGAAACTCTATGAGAAGGCTCATTTTAGAAGAGCACATGATTCCTTCCTAATGTACATTACAAGAATAATAAAAGGTGGAACACATCAAAGGATAACCCATGAGGCTAAGAGCCTAATCAACAAGTATAGATCCTAGTTCATTGAGTTTCCAAGATTCACTTACATAAGAGTTCAAGGATTCATAGGATGTCCTTACCGAATCCTGATCTATCCCACCAATAGAATGGTCTTTCTTGAGGTACTTAGGAAATCAGAAACATACCAAGGCTTCTAGAGAACAAAGTAGAAGGAAGCCATCACCTTTCCATTCTTTATTGGGAATATGCAAGAGTCTTGTCCATCAGCACAGGCGGCTGAAAGTGTCAAGTTAGAAATGCAATGGTACCCTTTCACATCTTACCGGTCCAAAGCTAAATTTGATCCTCACCACCATATTGGGACCGTGAATGGAAGGAATTACAAACATAAGGTAGACCTGGAGGATTTTTGGGAAAATGTTGCAGATCAATATGGTGTCAGAAAAAGACTATGGTCCAGACTATCGGTGAACTTGATCAGGACAACTAAGCTCTTCTATATGCTAGATCAGCTTGAGGACGATGGAGAGTATATTCAACTAGGATTTGATGAGAGTCAACCTCTTCCTCCTGTAAAGCTATCAGAACCAAAGCTTGTAGATTTAACCACCTTGATGAGGCTAGTTGTCAAATATTCACAGTGGTGGGTAGATCAGCAAATCCAAGAGCTGCGATGAAGGAATGTGACTTTGGCTTACAATTTAATGGGTGAAGCGGAATCCTATTCTTGAAATACAGGTGCATCCCAAAGTGATGATCCAATCAAGAGCACTCATTCAAGGAAAAGGAAG
>VDFB02074547.1:0-29814 GCA_007258455.2 Sequoia sempervirens | reverse complement strand
TAACTAGGATGGAATTGTATCTAGTGTAATGGACTTTGACTCTAAAAATAGATAGGATAGTTCTTGTTCACACCTTGACATACAAAAACCTCATCTAAATGTAGTTTAGTAGTTTAGAATATATTGGACCAAAGCATACACAATAGTCAACAATCCACTCTAGATAACCTCCTGACACACAACTAAGAAAGTACATGTGCCAAGATTATTTTATAAGAATATCCACAAGCACAAAAAATGAAAGATAATAGTTGATTCCCATTCCTTTCTCTCTAAATTTTTTTAGGTAGACATCATCGAGAGGTCCTAGGAATGGGTCATGGAGATAAATCAGAAGAAAATATCAAAGAAAAAAAATTAGTGTTATCTATATCTCTTTCTAGTTTACTTTAGCTAAGGTGATTTCTATTGTTGATGTCCATCGTGGGAAGGATGCATGCTAGGGAATTTTGATTAAATTTTTTAATTAGGATAAGGTTTATGATAATTCATTGATACAAACTCCACTGACTCATTTACCTATGACCTAGACTTTAGATTTTGACACTTAGGTTCTCACTTTATGACTTGCGATACTTGTTTTCTATATTTTTTTTCAAAGGTTGAAGATAATGATTGATTTATTATGGGTGAAGGTTTATTGCAGGTGAAAGTGAAATGAGATGGATAGTTTTGAATTTTTCTAGAATATTTTAATGTTTGTGGTATTTTAAAAATGTTTTAGAGGGTGTTTTTGATCTTTTTGAAAGTTTATGTGGATGTATTGATTTTCAATTATTTGAGGCTTTCTAGGGATTTCCAAGGCTTTGGAATGTTTTTTTGTTTTTTGTTTTAATTTTCAAATGTTTTTGGGTTTTCCAAGTTTTCCAAATGATTTGGGGTTTCCCTAAGTTTTCAAATGTTATTGTGTTTTCTGATTTTCAAATTTTTAGGGATTTTGTAAGTTTCAACCAAGAACCTAACCTAAACTACTATCCTAGGGGCCTTGAGGGCTAATCAAAGATTAGATTTGCCTACGTTGTACATGCAAAGACCATGTAATTCAACTGACTCAACTTATTGACAAATGAGATATCAAAAATTGATGGAATGTTAGTTTATTATGACGGGCTCATAAAGGACTGACCTAAGGTGTCTCAAGGGTTTTTCAAAGATTAGTCATGCCTACGTTCAAGATCATAGACTTGTAGTTTGACAAGGTTTTTTTTTTTTTGGATTTTTGATTTTTTGACCTTTTTAGGGATTTTGATGTTTTTTGAATGTTTTGGATTTTGACTTTAAAATTTTTGAATGCTTTTGGATTTTAGTTGTACAGGATTTTACAAATGTTTTTGAATTTTGATGAGGTTTTTATGAATGTTTTTGGGATTTTCGATGAGATTTTGAGGCAAGAGATACATAGATCACAATGTTGATGTCACATTCTGAGATATAACATGCATCAAGAGTTATTTGAAAATATGAGTGCAATATCCTGCCCCATTGTCTAACAATTCTTCATACTGTAATGAATAACCAAGATAGGTAATGTATCTTTGAAGAGTTTGACAGAATTTTATCATGCTAGATATAGGCTCTGGGACTTCATGAGGAAAAATGGTAAAGAGCTTATCAGAAAAATTCCATGAGTAGAGTTGAAGTATACACTGAAGCTTTGTCAAGATCAAGATAAAGTCTAATATTTGGATAAATTTGGATTGGATGGATGGAGGGAACATTGGATTTATCATGAAAAGGATGAGATGCTTCTATAAGAGAAGGATCATATAGATACTTGATTCTACTCATGACACTTTTTTCTAGGTTTTCATCATAGTACTTTCCTAAAGCACCACAATAGTGATTTTCACTGGAGGACTATTTTTATTTTTACTATTTTCTTGATTTTTTAATTTTTTTAATTTTTTTTAAAATTCCACCCTCATGTTGAACCACCTAGTAGAATTGATGTAGAGGTCACTGTCATAATATTTCCGTGATATCTTGCTTGAAGAATTTTCTTTGCAAAGATACGAGCACTTGGCCGCAGCCTTGAAGAACTTTGATCGACCTTGTGGATACAAGAATTAACCTTGTCTATGTGCACACATCATGATAAATTTCCTTCATAATCCTTATGATGAAGAGTATCTGCCAACACATGGTCAATGCAAGAATTGGATATCATGAACGGAGTGGATGGTGAAACACATGAAGGAATATGAGATGTATTGGTTGATGGTTTGGAACCTTCTACTCTCCAAACTTTGGAAGATGAGCAATGATTGGTGGGAATAGAGGTTTTATGGAATTAGGACCAACCACTAGATATACTTTATTCCTTACTTGAGAAGCCTACTTTTGTATTTGAGGACACTTTTGATGTATACATTTCCCCTTTTTTTACTTTCCCCCATAGTTTCTTTGACTAGCAGAGTTTCAGAGGGATGATTTTATTTATTTTTCTTTGATATCCATTTTTACTTGATGTGTCTTTTTTTCTTTCATTCTTCATTTTCTTTGATGATCTTTATCTCTCTTAGATAGGAATTCTTCTTTTTACGTTGGTCCCAATTTGTGTATGAGATGATGGGTGAATGCCAACTCATGATATGGCTAGTTATAGCATTAATAATATTTTCATCATAAGGATTCTTCATGCCCCATATGTTGATGTTTGTTGTAGAAAAGATTGCACCCAGTGTTGTGAAGATATTATCAATACACAATCCTTTGCCCTAATAATGTATCCTCTAATCCATAGCCATTGAATATGACTTGTCATGAACACATAATATTTCTATGGGTTCTTGTTGTTTAGGAATGTGAATTGTTTACTTTGGTTCTATGACATTGTTATATGTTGATGTTTCTTCAAAATATGTTGATGTTCACTCAAAAGATGTCAATGATGCACAATCACTATAAAAATCAAGAATCTTGACCATTGCTTGCTCTTGTGTAAGAATATCAAGAGTTGGAGATTCTTGTTTTAGATGAGGAACACCTATATGTCCATCAAAAAGAAACATCTCAAGGGTGATATCAGGGACATATTTGTAGTTTAAAATGGTTTGTAAGATGTCCCTCAACTCTTGGGATAGGGATCCTTGATATTGACTTGATTCAGAGTAACTTTCATTATCCTCAAGAGCCTCCTCTTGACATGAACCTTGGGTGGATGATATATCATTAGTAAAATAATCTTCACAATAGTTTGTGGGTATGGGTGTAATAAGGTGTATTTATTGATTTTTTGGAACCTCTTCAACATTCCCAATCATTGAGTCATATGTGGGAGAGATATCACAATTTGATATCCACTAGATGTCACTACGGTATAAAATATTGCTAAAAATTGTTGATGGGTTTGGAATTTGTTTTAAAATAGTATCTTGATGTATATATAATTCCTCATGTGTGTGATAAATAAATATGTCCCAGCATGGTATCACATGTATGGTTTACATTTTTTGAGGTTGATGCCTTTACTAAATCTTTTTCTTTTGTATGATCAGGCATAGGGTATGTGCAAATTTTCAAATTTTCATTACCATACTTTTTATCAACATGAATGTCTCCTCATTCAATAGGATCTTTTATTATATGTTTGATTCCAAAAAAAAATTGTGTGTTATGACCTTTGTATCAGTGCAATTCACAAAAATGATCATCTCTATAACTACAAGGTTTGATGTGTGGCTCTTGTTAGTTTGAGAAATCTAGGAGTGTGATAAGGTTAGACTGTATCAACCTTTTCAGCACATCCTCCATAGGTTCCCCCAAGTGAGTGAATTGTTGTTTAGGAGCACTATTCATTCATTGTTGTCCATGTTGAGTGTTTGTAGTGTTGATTGTTGTTTCATTGTTCGACAATGACGTGTATGTTTGTTGTGTATTCATGGTTTGGGTGTTTTCTTTACTTGGAGTAGTTAAGCCACCTTTGCATCAACAAAACCATCACTAGTAACATTCTTGTTCTTGGCCCAAAAGTGGGATTGGTCATTAGAACTAGTTGATGGGCGGTTATCTTTATACACTTATTTGTTCCCCTATGAGGTTAGGGCTCTCTCAATGTTGAGGACCCTCAAGAAAAGCTCATCATAAGTAGTGATAAATTGCATCTTCAAGTGGAAGGATAGATTTGGATCAACATTTTCTATGACGATTCCCACTTGTTGCTCATTAGGAATGATCCACTTTCTCTTACTAGCTTTTTTTTTTCACCTTTGTAGGAAATTAGAAAAGGATTCTCCTTTGTTCTATTTGAGTCTGTATAACTCTTCTAAGATCACATCCATGTCAAGGTTGAATGAGAAGTGGTCAATGAATTTATCAATTATTTCTTGAAATGTTTTGATACCTAGGGGAAATTGCGAGAACCAATCCATGGTAGGACCTGTTAAACTTTGTGGGAAGAGGCACATTAAGTAGGAATCATTATAGGCCACCTCCATGCACATGACGTTAAACTCTTTGATATGGTCCATAGAACATCCTCTCCCTTTGTATTTGTCGAATTTGGGGATTTAAAATTTGGGAGGGAATGGTACCATTGCAATGTTTTGATCAAATGGATATGGAAATAAGTTATTTGTATAGAGATTCTTCATCTTCCCCATCTGGAGATCCTATATTTCTTGTGATAATGCCTTAAGTTGCGATGCTAGATCATCTTGCGGGTTTGATGGAGGAACATACATTTCATATTATGGGATGGAAGATGGAGTGTATGTGGGATTTTGATATAGTGGGGTGTTGTATGGTGTGTATGGTGGTGTAGGATATGTCAATTATGTTGTAGGTGTATGGGTATGTGCAGGATCATGATGGTCCAAAAAGTGGCGATATGATGGGTATGTGTAGGGTATGTGGCTAGCAAAATTTTTTTACCCAAAATTGATGAAATGAAAAGGGTTTTAAAAAAGGATATTCTTAGCTTTCCACCAATATAAATTATGCTTTACTTTGAATTTAATAAATAATTATTATTCATTTTCTATTTGAATTAAGACTAAAGTCAGTTGATAGGATGATTGAAAAACATCCATAGATTTGAAATGGTATAACATTTTTGAATCAAAACATACATCACATTCTATGCTTCACATACTATAGGATTAAAAAAATTGAATTTCATGAAGTTTTGACCAAGTTAAAGATTAGAGTGGACATCACGAGTTACATATATTTTAAAAGTTATGAAATAAAAAAGTGTAATTAATTATTTACTTGGAAAAATTACAAAAAAATATGCATCACATCGGTACATGAGTCCTCTACTTATATCTAAAATCTTATAAAAAAATAATTATCATTTTATTGTGGTTATGGTGGTCAGAAAAAAATCTACTTCTTATTTTTTCCCTGAAATTTAAGTGCTACTGCATTGAAATTTCAAAATTTCACCAAATAGATTTTTTTTTTAAAATAAACCTAGTAGTTTAGAAACTACATTCAATTTGCTACATATTCTATTCTTACATATTTTTTTAATAATATAGATAACTTATTCAATTTTTTTACGTCAAGTTGCCTAACTCTGGTTTTTTTTAATTTCATCACCACTTAAGGGCCTATTTTTTGCATGATGATCCTACACTTATCTGTATATGTTCCTAACAAGTTCAGGTTGATGACGTTTTGTTGAGGGTTATAGTATAGCTCTTGTTTTTACTTTTGTTGTGTGAGCAACTGTTGTTGTTGGGCTACTAAGGCTACTTGTTGTGCTGCTAAGGTTGTTTGGTGTGTTTGTTGTTATTGTTGGGCCACTAGGGCTTGATATTGGGCTTATTGTTGTTATCGTGTTTCTAAGACTACTTGTTGGGCTTTCTATTGTTGTGTTATTAAGGCTGCTTGTTGTTGTTGTGTTTCTAAGGTTTCTTTTTGTTGCTATTGTGTTATTAAGGTTACTTTCTATTGTTGTTGTTGGATGGATTGTTGATAGGCCTGTTCAGCTTGCTATAAAGTTAAGGCATGTGCTTGCAATGTAGTATTGTTTTATTTTTGGGACATCTATGAAGGGTTTTGGGTGTATATGTTTTGAGTGGTTTACAGGTTATTGATGAGAGGTTGGGGGTTCCCTTGGTTTAACATTCCTTGTAAGATAGTGGATTGAGGTGGAGGAACATAAGTTTGAGGTCCCATTTGATTTTGCATGACCTAGGGGACTAAGGGGAAAGATGATGATGGTTTCATTAGATATTGTGACATTAAGGGAACATTAAGACCTTCAGTCCAATAATTGAAAGGATTCCCTTAATTGATGCTTTCAAGATTTCCTTGTGTTTGGGATGTGGTCAAGGTATTATCTTGGTTGATGGGGTTCATGACTAGGGGTTGTTTTGATTTCAGTCAATGATAGATGGGTTTGATGTGGATGGTGGGTTGACTTGAGTATCTTGGGTAACCACTAGTTTTGATGTGTCAATGGGGTTGTTGGAACCACTCGCTAAGGGTTTCCCTTATGTGAGGGTGTTATCTTTCCCTTCTTGTCCTATTTAAGGGACTTGGTTTACATTACTTTGTGTAACATTGGGCACAATTTTTGTATTTTGGGTGATGGATGTATATGGTTGTGCTTGAAATGTCTAATTCATTGTGGAATCATGGAATGTAAGTGGTTTACCAAATGTTGGTTTCCAACTTGTGTTTTTGGGAAGGTTGGTGGTTAATGGAATGGTCTTGTTGTGAATACAACAGTTGTGTTTACTCCTAGACATGGAGTGAGACCAAGGTTGGTTCCTACTCTAGTTGCAAGACTAGATGTTAAGGGTTGATTTGGCACAAGGGGTGGAGTTGGTTGAACCATAGATTGGGTTAACCCTAGTGCAAAATTTTATGTGAGAAAAGTAGGATGATTTTTTTCATACTCAAGGAATTCCACTTTATTAAGTTGAAGTGGGTTGTTTGTGACATATTCTACCTCATATGGTCCTACCAGATCTTGGATTTTTTGTGTGGGGGTAGAATGACATCGTGGATAGAATTCTTGAGGGTTGGTATCATTGATGGTAGATGTGACTTTGATTTTCTCCATGATTCTCTTGTGTTGTGATGTTATCTTTACCATAAATTATGGGTTAGCTATGGGAGAGTTGTGTTGATATTTGTAATGTTTACACTTTCTAGTTGACTCAAATTTAGGGAGAAGGGATGTTCTAAATTGTTCTGGAGCAATGGTAATAATGAGAGATGAAAAGGTGAATGATATGGGGAGTTATCTTTGCAAACATTTTGGTACAACACTTTTGACTTAAGTTTGATGTTTTGATGTTTTGATAAAGGATGTTTAGGGTATGTGCAAGATCATCATGGAAAAAATAGGCCCTTAAGTGGTAAAAAATTTAGAAAAATCAATGTTAGGCAACTTGATGTAAAAATTAGAATGCGTTATCTATATTATTTCAAAAATATGTAAGAATAGAATCTGTAGAAAATTGAATGTAGTTTCTAAATTACTAGGTTTATTTAAAAATAAATAAAATCTATTTGGTGAAAATTTAAAATTTCTATGCAGTAGTACTTAAATTTCAGGGAAAAAATAAGAAGTAGGTGTCTGTCTGACCACCCTAACCATAATAAAATGATAATAATTTTTTATAAAATTTTATATATAAGTAGAGGACTTATGTTTGGATGTGATGCATATTTTTTTGTAATTTTTCTCCAAGTAAATAATTAATTATGAATTTTTTATTACAAAATTTAAAAAATATAAAAACTCGTAATAATAGACCACCTTAACTTGGTCAAAACTTCATGAAATTTAATTTTTATTTTTTTAATCCTATAGTATGTGAAGCAAAGAATGTGATGCATGTTTTAGATTCAAAAAATGTGATACCGTTTGAAATTTATAGATGTTTTTCAATCAGCCTATCGATCAGGACTTTAGTTGTAATTCTAATAGAAAATCAATAATAATTATTTATTAAATTCAAATTAAAGCATAATTTATATTGGTGGAAAGCTAAGAATCTCCTATAAAAACCCTTTTCATTTCATCAATTTTGGGTAAAAAAAAGTCATCAGCCACATACCCTACAAATACCCATAATATTGCCACTTTTTGGCCCATCATGATCCTACACATACCCTTTATGAACTTGTGAATCTTTAGGGTAGACTCATGACCTTTAAGATAAACGAGTCCAAGGATGATAACTAACTTAACTAGGTGCATGAAAAAGGGTTCATTTTACATACAAAGTAGCTAAGTTATGGTTTGGGTTGATTGATGTTTAAGTCAAAGAGTGTTGGTGTGTTCAAACTTTTTGCAAATCATGAGTTTTGATAAAGGGGTGGATGAAAATTTTGACCCAATGTTGACCTAGAGTGAACCTTTGTTTTTTGAGATCAAGATAGTTAGAAACATGCTATACCTCTAAAGTGATCAAACCCTAAGGACTCAATGATTTTGGTAAAATAAAACTCAAATTGTTTTTGGAAATAGGACCAAATGATTTTGACAATAGAATTTAGACTCAATGTTTTGCAATTTCTTCCTTGTATAATAATGTGCATAAGGTTAGGTTGTTCAACCAGAGTGATCAGATGTCAAATGGTCATGTGGGGTTCAATTTTTCAATTTATCTTGCTTAAGTGAGTTTCTTTTTACCACAAACACTTGTCTTGATTAAGTTCAAACTAAATGTCTATATCAAAAAACATCATCAATTCCACAAAGTCTATTTGTGAAAAGGATGAATTGAAGGGTATAGTTACCTAGGTTAACTTTGGAAAATATAGATTGAGATGTAAACCAAAATATTTAGAATTATCTAAGAATAAATCCTTATGACAAGCATTAATATCAAGGTTTTGTCAAGGGGTATCCATACTTGGACCAGCAGGTTTGAAATTTTGAAAAGACTTGTTAATGTTTGTTTGTAATATTTAGCAACCAAGAAAAGTATTAAGCTGAGTCACAAGAATTTTACCATCCTAGGTTCAAAAGATACTACTTGCTAAATCCCCACTTGGATTTCTCTAAACACTAAGTTAATGTGAAAAACTAGAGATTTGGTGACACGAGCTACCCTTTTCAAGGAAAACACTTATGAGGACCACCAAATCTCAAATCCTAAAGATTCAAAGATCCTAAGGATTTTCATGTTTCAACAATGAATTGTAAAATGTGAGGCAGCTTTAGAACAATTGTTCCTACACTAGCAAGCATAAAGGTTCTTTGGCATCTAAACAACTAGTTATTAGTAAGGATTTTCATTCAAGGTGGTCATACACACAAAAAGATTAGCTCAAGACTATTTCAATCAAGAGGCTTCCTAGTCCCTTCTTAAGAAATGATTTTGACTTGTCACGTGGACACTAAGGGTGGCACTTGTCGGTATGACACATCCACACCTATTGCTTATGATTTTCATCACAAAACATATATTTTATAGAGTGGTTCAAAAGAGCTTGACTTTATCCCATTATCACTTGGGTCATTCCCACCATTCAAAGTAGGGTGGGAGGCCCTCTAAAGATATACAAAATCAAGGAAGTACATTTGGTGTTTGATCTCCCAAGTCAGATGATGCAAGAATAGAGCATCACAATACCTTTTCCCTAGACTAGCATGTGGTTCATTTTAGATCCAAATTGAAATATGTGGGTGGTTATACAAAATTTCAAAGGAATAATTTTGATTCCCAATATCACCGAGTGGCACAAGAGAAGAGCATACACATTCAATGATGAAAATTTAAACCACAAGACATGGAAAACACTTGTTAATTTTAACCCTTAAAGCAAAGGTAAGTTAATTTTAACCACCAAATGAAGTGTGAGTTTGTCTTGTTCAATTTTAATCCAACAAGTAAAATGATGTGAGGGTTCAATTTTAATTGATTTGAGTAATCATTTTAAAACCTAATTGAAAGCTAGTGTGGTCCTAAAGCATGAAATAAAAAACATGATAAATGGGTTATAATTGCCCCAAAAATGTCACAACACTTGTTACAATTATAATTAAAATGACTAGTAATATACTTCTTCACTTCAAACTTTATTGCTCCAACCTGTAAAACTAGTTAGTCTAAAAATAAAAAATGAGAAGTCAGTGACATGTTAGCGATCAGATAAAATAGAAAATTTAAAGCACATGTAAAATTTTAAAGAAAATGTAAAGGCTTGGTTCGCTTTTATCCAACTTTGACAGTTACTTCATTTTA
Organism: Sequoia sempervirens; assembly: GCA_007258455.2. Classification (NCBI taxonomy): domain Eukaryota; kingdom Viridiplantae; phylum Streptophyta; class Pinopsida; order Cupressales; family Cupressaceae; genus Sequoia; species Sequoia sempervirens. Next base: position 19,657 of record VDFB02074547.1, on the reverse strand, counting down.
TACTTTCACTAAGTGTTGAGAAACATTTTTAGAATTCATTAAAAATTAAGGAAAATCCTACATTTAAGAGATTAAACCTTGAATTTTTAAAAAATAGCATAATTAAAAATTTGATATCATTTTCAATTCTTGATGAAATTGAGTGCCATAAAAAGATATGGAAAGGTAAGAACAAGATTTAAAAAAACTAGATATTCAATTTTCAAGATTTATATTTCCCAAATTTTTATGATTAAAAAAAAATGACAGGTTTCAAGCAAAATTTTGGAGTGTAACCTGCAAAATTTCTCTAAAAACAACACAAAACATTAAACTTTTCTTTACATCTAGTGCCAAAAAGTGACCAATGACATAGTTAACTACAATTGATCCATACGAATTCAAGGAATATTTAACCCACTAAGCATCAATCTAAAAAATATCATTCATTGTAAACAAAGCCAAAGAAGCCATTAAAACTAACATTCTAAATCATGAAATATTGACAAACCTCTAATCTAAGATATTGAAACTTTTCCTATTGGGGGAGTGGTGTCTCATTGATGTGGAATGGTGACCCTTTACCAATCCCTTGGATATGAGCTTGTTTTAATCCATTTTATTAAAGAAAACCGATGAAACCAATATGAGATGTGTAATGAAACATGATTTAAATGCTAAACCAACAACATGAAAGCTATTTTAACATGATGTCTACTAAGATGACATATATGGGTATATGCAAATCTACTCTAAATGAAAGTTAAGCTAAAAAAGATTCAAACCCTAATTACACAATACTAAATGGATGCATTTATGTTATCATGGAAACCATTAATGGAAGCTAAGCTAATATAGTACAATGAAAATAAACTAAAATTACGCTAAATGTGAGTGCAAGTAAGAGTTATTTTAACATCATTTTGATGTTAAAAGTTGGATCCATTTGTCTCCAAATAGTGACCTATTTATAGGAGGAAAAATGAGAAATGAAGGATTGAGATCAAAAGTCCAATCAATGGTCAAAGATGAAGGAAAGATGAAACATGGATCATGGATTCTCATCAACGGATGAGAATCAATGATCACATGGATCAAGGAAAGAATCAAGGGTTGATATTATTTCAAACAAACACACTCAAAAATTTCACAAGAAGTCTTGTAAGTTAATGTGCACATGAAGTCTTTTAAGTTAGAAGAGAGAATATTCTTTTTTTCAAATGAGTGAGGAGAGAGAATATTCTTTGGAATATTCTCATGGGTGAGGAAAGTAGATATTTAGCAAATTAAAACAAAGTTTTAATGTGCAAAAGGTGAAGGAATATTCCAAGGGAATATTATTTTTCGAGGAATGTGCAAAGGAGGAATATTCCCTTACAAGTGGGGGGGAATTAGATTAATTTGTAATTGATAATTAAATAAAGGTTTAATTATACAATTTTAGAAGAATTATATGATATTCATTAAATAAAGCGATTTAATGAAAAGGGGAGATATGATATGAAATTTGATTAAATAATTTAGGGTTATTTGATTAAATAAGAGGACTTAGGGATTCTAAATGAAATAGTTAGATTTATTTAATTTAATAAGACAAAATGTCAACATGAAAGGGGGTGAATTAACTTAATTAGATTAATTAGATTAATAGATGAAAATGAAATCATTGATTAAATAGCTAAGCTAATTTAATCAATTAAACAAAAAGAGGATGGGTTTTAGGATGAAATGATGTTAGTTAGCCAATGTTATCAATTGAACCATTTTTGGGTGTCTACAATGTGTTTTTTTTTAGAATAAAATATTACATTTGTATCCATCAAAAATAGGAAAATTTTCTAGAAGAGTTTGTAACTATCTATTATCTTAATAGAAAACCATCTACTAGTTACCAGTGATACAAAATATCATTAAACTTTTAGATGCCAACATGCAATACCATAGATTGCTGCTAGAAAAAAACAAAACCCTCTTTGCTTAGAACAACTATAATGCAACTGAAATCCTTCTTCTGAGTGAAACTAATACTAAGGAGATTAAATTGTTACTCTTCCATACCATCACCACCCTGAATAGAGTTTTCATCCCAACATTCAGGAACCTCTTGCAGAGTGTCTACAATGCATTATTACCAATAATAGAGTTGTTTTCATGATAATATGTTAAAATTAGGATTAGAAGCATGAGTAATATTGAAGCGATTATCTATAGTAAGTATCATGCTCTCTTTTGATGTTCTTGATAATATATGTGTTGCTAAAATGAAGTTCTAGTCTCTGCAAGTTGCTCCAATGTTTTTCCTTCAAGAAGCTACATTGAAGTCTATCTTGGAGAATGACTTGCATTCTTCCACTTTTGTAGTTTTTGTCTTGTAGTTTGGTATTAAATGTTAGTTCATTTTATATGTTCCAACCCTATCTTTTTAGGTCACCCATGTTTCTGAGGAGGTTCCTAAGAATTGGTGTTGGTTGGCAATGTGCTAACTGATTGATTGGTATAGGAAATGCTTTGAATTTCTCTACATTGATGTCTTTGCTCTTGCAAATTCATGAATGTGTTCACAACATCTATATGATGTCTTAATTCCAAACTCATATATTGAAGTGGTTTGCAGGTCATTCTATAAATGTTGCATTATCTGATTATGTATATATGTTTATTGAACAAAGTTGTCTATAACTTTTTGGTCTATGATGTTAGTCAATGGAATGATAGTATGAAAGAAGTGTATGCGAGTGATCTTATATTTTCAAGGAACATCCTTATGTGATCCAAATGTTTCTCATTCATCGCTTTGGTGTTACATTATGTCTTGAGTTAGATTTCTTGATCTTTTTGTTGATATCTAGTCCATAGCACTTGTTGCTTTGCTTGGTTTGTGTGCTTGGGGGATTGACCAGAAATGAAAGATATTCTATGATAAATTTGGGACCTAACCTAGTGGTGCAGGAGCACCTAGGCTAACCTCCATTTTGTTAATGTTCAATTTTGGCTTGTACCTGACCTTAGCCAAGTCAGGGTAATGGTGTGTTTGTTTTGGACCTTAGAAGGTCTTGCTTGTGTGTGGTGAGTTAGTCACTAGGACTAAAGTCACCTTAGTTTAATCATTGTTGTTAATTTTGTTTTAAGTAGCTTTAAATAGCTTATGTTGGAATGTAAAGCAGTAAATGTGTTCTAAACACATCTTAGTTGTTAGAAGATGCCAAGAGGTAGTTAGGGGAGTTGATGGTTTAGAATCAAGGAGATTGAGGTCCTAAGATTTAGGATGATGGAAAAGTTGCAAGAATGTTGCAAAGTTGCATGACAAAATTTGTTAGGTTGCATGCAACTTAGTTGTCTTGGATCCCTTAAAAGTTAGGAGTGGGATCCATCAACATCCCTTGAAACATGGCAAAGGCGTCTATGTAAGTGTGGTGGCTCGTAGACAAGCAGTTAGTTGTGATTGTAATCACGTTTTGGTTTGTGTGAATAGAGAATTCTGCATTTTCCTATGTATACCGAATGTTCTTGTGTGATAGAGCTTTTAGATGAATTAGATGTGTTGATTTGCTACTAGATTTGTGTCCATAGAATAGTTTTGAGCATATTTCATTTTGTAATCAAGTTGTTTAGAGTTAATTTGTTGCTTTGAATTCATAGATTAGGTTCTAGAGGGTTTTGTTATCTCTGTTTTGAGCAGTCAGTCTTTGAATGGCTCCCCCATAAAGTCTAACCATGGGATCTTCCTGAGATTGGATGGAAATGATAGGGGAGCCAATCACTTGTACATATTTAGCAGTAGGAAGTATAGGGAATGGAGTAAGTATTACTAAACTCAAACCCTAGGCGAGCTTGGAAAGTCTAGTTAGAGGTTTGAGAGTGAAATTTCAAGAACTTAGGCAGGGGAAGAAGTACAGACAAAGTACGGTTCCAGGTGAGATTTTGTCATATCTAGGTATGTTAGAAGGATTGAAGCTCCAACCAATCCATTTGAAGTAGATTTGAATGAGAAAGTAGTAAAACCCTAGGAATTAGGCCTACTAGCCCTAATTTCCCTTGATTGTAGGAACCTATTGTACAAAGGAGATAGGGGTCTGAAACCCTATGAATATTTTAAAGGACCGAAAAGGGTATATGGAAGTGAAGTTTATTTGTTAGGTTGTTTGTCAAGTTTAAGCAAGAAAATCAAAAAGGTGACTGGTAAGGGCTACAAGGAATTAGGCCTCACCAAGGAAAATTCTTGGAATCAGTTAGTGTGAAGATTGAATACCATCCAAAATGGATCTAATTGGATGTGAAATGCATGTTTACATTACCTCTAGCACCCCTGCAAGTAGTTTAGTGTTTTGTGAGATGATGGCACTTAGAATCTTCTAGGTGTTGGGAAGAAGTTTGCAAGTTCACATGGTGTTGGTCTTCTAGGGTGAAGCACAAGAGGAAAACTCTTGGAGAAGAGTTGGAGCAGGACTTGGTTAATCATCCAAGCCTAACAAGAACCTATTGGTATTAGGTTCTAGGAAGAAGACAGTGAAAAGGTCTTCTAGTAGATTGTGCAAGCAAGCCTTGGAACACCCCTCACACCATATTGGTATCAGAGCCTTTGTTTGATCAAGGCTTGTGATTGATGTTGCAACCCACTGAGTCAATAGGAGAGAACACACCAGAGGAAGAAAGAACCATGGTGACTAATGCTAAGTTAGCTAAGAAGGTAGAAGAGCAAGAGGAGGATAACTGACTGCTAAGAGAAAGGTTGTCTCAAATGGAGAAGCTCTTGGATGAAGTCAAAGAAAAGATAGACAAAGTAAAGGATAAGATAGAACAAAAGGAAGAGCAGGAAGCAAAGGAAAAAGAAGAGGACTTGGAGGAGGAAGCTCCAAAACCTGACCCTGTCCTTGCTGAAGAACCCTTCTTGAAGGCACTGCAAGCCTTAAGTGGCAAAGCTTTGGAAGGAGTGCCACTATTTAGTGGACAAATGGACCCTGATTTAGTTGTGGACTGGATTGAGAGCATAGAGAATCACTTTTAATGTGATGGTATAATAGAGGCCCAAAAAGTAAAGGTGGCCAAATCAAGGTTGAGAGGTGCAACTCTCACATGGTGGAAATTTGTACAAGCTGAAAGAGAAAAAGAAGGAAAGGGTCCCATAGTTACATGGAGAGGCATGGTAACCAAAATAAGGCAGACCTATCTACCTGATGACTATGAAGTCTAGTTGCATAGGAGGAGACATAATCTAAGAAAAAAAGATATGGATGTCCAAACATACACTGAGGAGTTCCAAAAGTTGTGCCTCAGATCAAAGGTGCTTGAAGATGAAAGCATCAAGCTAGCAAGGTATTTGAATGGACTTAAGTGGTCTATCCAAGAAGACATGAGCCTAGTGAACTTCAAAACCATCCACCAATGCTATCAAATGGCCTTAAAGATAGAAGAGAAAGGAAAAAAGAAGCAAGAGAAAACCTCCAAAAGTAGAGGTAAAGGAAAGGACAACAGAGGACAAAGAGGTGGCTATGGTGGAAGGAGTTCATAACCAAAGGCTCAAGGAGAAGTCAGATACTCTGAGCAGCAAGAAGGAAGCTCTAGTAGAGGTGGTAGAGGAAGAGGCTCCAGCTCCAGAGGAAGAAGTGGTGAAGAAGGAAAAGGTAACTATTTTACCAACATGAAATGTTACCACTACAATCAAATGGGACACCCGGCCTATAGGTGTCTAGAGAAAGGTGGTACCTCTCATGGAAGTGACAAGTGGACTAACCTGGTTCATGATGAGACAACTATAGCAGATAAACATCATGAAGTACCATTAAACTCAGAGGAAGGTGAGAACCTCATGATGAGGAGAACTTTGATCAAGGAGCTAGTTAAAGAAGAACCAAGCCAAAGGAGGTCCTTGTTTAGGATAAGGTGCAAGATGATGAGGAAAGTGTGTAGAGTCATCATTGACTCAGGGTCTACTAACAATATTGTGTCAGAGGACACATTCAGCAAGCTAAAGTTGACAAGGATACCCCACACCAATCCTTACAAGGTCACATGGCTCAATAAAGGCCAACATGTCTTGGTGAATGAACAAGCATGGGTGGAGTTCTCAATTGGTAGGTACAATGACAAAGTCTTGTGTGATGTATTACCTATGGATGCATGTCACTTGATCCTAGGTAGACCATGGCAATTTGATCGCCAAGCTGTGCATGATGGAGCAAAGAACTCCTATACTTTCAAGAAAGACAGGTAACCTTTAGAATTCAGTCTTTGCTAGAAGATATAGAGATGCAGATAGAAGGTCCTAAATTTCTCATGGTTGGTGAAAAAGAGTTCCTAGAAGCCTTGGAAGAAGGAGAAGGAGTTGGCTATGCAGTGATGTTAAGGCCAAGAGAGGTAAGCAATGAGAAAAGAAGTTGAAAAACCAGTGTTACCTAAGGAGATACAAAAGATGTTGCAGACCTATGAAGGCATTGTGAGTAGTGGACAACCAGCAAAATTACCTCCTAAAAGAGCCATAAGTCATAGGATAGACTTGATACCAAGGGCTACCCTACCAAATAAAGCAACTTACAAGATGACACCTCAACAAAATGAGGAAATAGCTAGGCAGATTCAAGAACTCCTAAACCAAGGTCTTATTAGGAAAAGCATTAGTCCATGTGTAGTACCCACTATCTTAGCACCTAAAAAGGGAGGAGAATGGAGGCTTCGTACTAATTCCAGGGCCATAAATAAGATAACAATTAGGTATAGATTCCCTATCCCTAGGATTGAAGATCTCATGGATTGTCTAGGTGAAGCTAGGTACTATACCAAGATAGACTTAAAGAGTGGCTATCACCAAATTAGGATACATGAGGGAGATGAGTGGAAAACAGCCTTCAAAACCAATGAGGGACTTTATGAGTGGCTAGTTATTCCATTTGGACTGTCTAATGCCCCCTCCACATTTGTGAGACTCATGAATGAGATCCTCAAAGACTACATTGGAAAATTTGTAGTGGTGTATCTTGATGATATACTAATTTATAGCAAAACAAGAGAAGAGCACCTCCAACAGATAGAGTTGGTTTTCAAGAAGCTGCGGGAGGAGAAATTGATGATCAATTTAGAAAAGTGTGAGTTCATCAAAATAGAGCTGGTGTACCTTGGATTTGTGCTATCACATGGCAACTTGAAGATGGACAGCAGAAAAGTGGAAGCCATCCTCAATTGGCCTACTCCAAAGACAACAACAGATGTAAGAAGCTTCCATGGTCTTGCTCAGTACTATAGGAAGTTCATAAAATAGTTTAGTGCTATTTGTGCTCCTATGTTGGATACCATTAAAGGAGGAATGAAGACTAAGTTTGTGTGGAATGAGCAAGCTAACAAAAGTTTTGAGTTGTTGAAAGAAAAGATAGCTACCCAACCTGTTTTGGTGCTACCAAGCTTTGAGAAGCTATTCACTATTGAGTGTGATGCAAGCAACGTGGCTATTGGAGTTGTTCTCAATCAAGAGGGCAGACCGGTGGCTTTTCATTCAGAGAATTTAAGTGAAGCAAAGAAGAAGTATTCTTCTTATGACCTTGAGATGTATGCATTGGTCCAAGCTTTAAGGAAATGGAGGCACTACTTGCTTCCCAAGGAATTCATAGTGTATTCAGACAACCAAGCACTTAGTTTCTTGAATTCACAAGAGAAGTTGAGTCACAGACACATGAAATGGGTGGAGTACCTGCAAGCTTACACCTTTAATATCAAGCACAAGAAAGGAGTTCTCAACAATCTGGTAGATGCCTTGAGTAGAAGAGTCCTCACCATTCAAGAGATTCAGTTGAAGAGCATGGGAATAGATCACTTCAAGGATCTATATGCAGATGATGAAGATTTTGCATACATTTATAAGGTATGTGCTGAATACAAGAATCATTTTCATAGCAAATATGCTAAATATAATTTGCAAAGTGATCTTTTGTTTAAAGGAAATCAGCTATTTGTTCCTAGAAGTTCTATTAGAGAGAACTTGATACAAGAAAAGCATAATGGTGCATTGAGTGGTCATTTTGGGATCACCAAGACTCAAGAACTTGTTCAAAGGTTTTACTATTGGCCAAGGATGAACCTAGATGTTAGGAGGTATGTGGAGAGTTGTATGGTGTGTCAAAAGGCCAAGGGTACTTCTTAAAATGTAGGCCTATACCAACCACTGTCTATTCCTACTAGGCCATGGGAATGTTTGAGTATGGATTTTGTAGTTGGGTTACCCAAGACAAGGCAAGGCATGGACAGTGTTTATGTGGTTGTGGACAGATTTAGCAAGATGGCTCACTTTGTGCCATGTAAAACTACCAATGATGCCAGTCAAATAGCTTCTCTCTTCTTCAAAGAGATAGTAAGGATTCATGGATTACCAATCAACATTGTATCAGACAGAGACACTAAGTTCATGAGCCATTTTTGGAAGAAACTTTGGTAGAGATTGGGCACTAATTTATCCTTTGGATCTACATACCATCCCCAAACTGATGGTCAGACCGAAGTTGTAAATAGAAGTCTTGGAAATCTCTTAAGGTGCTTGACCGAGTATGGTCAACAATGGGATCAGTTGATTGGACAAGCTGAATATTCCTACAATGACACTGTAAATAGATCAATAGGGAAGAGTCCCTTTGAAATTGTCTATGGATTACATCCTAGAGCAGTCTATGAGCTGAGAGACTTAAAGGATGGAGTCAAGGGAAGTGGATATTCTAATGATTTTGCCTATGCAATGTAGGAGATTCATGATACAGTCAGAAAGACATTGACAGAAAATACCATGAAACATAAGACTAAGGTGGATGAGCATAGGAAAGAAGTTCAATTAAATGTTGGAGACTTGGTGATGGTGCATCTAAACAAGTCTAGATTACAGAAAGGAGTCCCTCACAAGTTGTAGATGAAGAGGATAGGTCCCTGTCCAATCCTAGCAAAATATGGAAACAATGCTTTCAAGGTGCAACTACCGGATGACAGTGGACTGTCCCCTGTCTTTAACATTGCAGATCTGGTTCATTACAAAGGACCACCACCGGACATGGATTAGAACCTCCATGAAGCTATCCAAGATGTGGAAGAACTTAAATTTCCTTCTGCTACAGTCAAACAAGCTAACAGGATATTGGATACCAGGGTCTACAAGAGGAATAGGACCAAAGAATACAAAGAACATATAGTAAAAAGGCATGGTCAATCTGATACTGATGCAGTGTGGATCAAGGAATCAGAGTTCAAGAAGTTGGGCATTGATCTCAACTTGCTCAATCCAAGGGTGGATTGAAATCTTTTGTTTTGGGGAGGATGGTACAGGAGCACCTAGGCTAACCTCCATTTTGTTAATGTTCAATTTTGGCTTGTACCTGACCTTAGCCAAGTTAGGGTAATGGTGTGTTTCTTTTGGACCTTAGAAGGTCTTGCTTGTGTGTGGCGAGTTAGTCACTAGGACTAAAATCACCTTAGTTTAATCATTGTTGTTAATTTTGTTTTAAGTAGCTTTAAATAGCTTATGTTGGAATGTAAAGTAGTAAATGTGTTCTAAACACATCTTAGTTGTTAGAAGATGCCAAGAGGCAGTTAGGGGAGTTGATGGTTCAGAATCAAGGAGATTGAGGTCAAAAGATTTAGGATGATGGCAAAGTTGCAAGAATGTTGCAAAGTTGCATGACAACATTTGTTAGGTTGCATGCAACTTACTTGTTTTGGATCCCCTAAAAGTTAGGAGTGGGATCGATCAACATCCCTTGAAACATGGCAAAGGCATCTATGTAAGTGTGGTGGCTCATAGACAAGCAGTTAGTTGTGATTGTAATCAAGTTTTGGTTTGTGTGAATAGAGAATTCTGCATTTTCTTGTGTATACCGAATGTTCTTGTGTGACAAAGCTTTTAGATGAATTTGATGTGTTGATTTGCTACTAGATTTTTGTCCATAGAATAGTTTTGAGCATCTTTCTTTTTGTAATCAAGTTGTTTAGAGTTAATTTGTTGCTTTGAATTCACAGATTAGGTTCTAGAGGGTTTTGTTATCTCTGTTTTGAGCAGTCAGTCTTTGAATGGCTCCCCCATAAAGTCTAACCACTGGATCTTCCTAAGATTAGATGGAAATTATAGGGGAGCCAATCACTTGTACATATTTAGCAGTAGAAATTATAGGGAATGGAGTAAGTATTACTAAACTCAAACCCTATGCGAGCTTGGAAAGTCTAGTTAGAGATTTGAGAGTGAAAATTTGAAGAACATAGGCAGGGGAAGAAGTACAGTATGAACAAAGTATGGTTCTAGGTGATATTTTTTCATATTTAGGTATATTAGAAGGATTGAAGCTTCAACCAATCCATTTGAAGTAGATTTCAATGAGAAAGCAGTAAAACCCTAGGAATTAAGCCTATTAGCCCTAATTGCCCTTGATTGTAGGAACCTACTATACCAAGGAGACAGGGGTTTGAAACCCTGTGAATATTTTAAAGGACCAAAAAGGGTATCTAGAAGTGAAGTTTATTTGTTAGGTTCAAGTTTAAGCAAGAAAAGCAAAAAGTTGGCTGGTAAGGGCTACAAGGAATTAGGCCTCACCAAGGAAAATTCTTGGAATCGAGTAGTGTGAAGATTGAATACCATCCAAAATGGATCTAATTGGATGTGAAATGCATGTTTACAGTACCTCTAGCACCCATGCAAGCAGTTCAGTGTTTTGTGAGATGATGGCACTTAGAATCTTCTAGGTGTTGGGAAGAAGTTTGCAAGTTCACATGGTGTTGGTCTTCTAGGGTGAAGCACAAGAGGAAAACTCTTGGAGAAGAGTTGGAGCAGGATTTGGTTAATCATCCAAGCCTAACAAGAACCTATTGGTATCAGGTTCCAGAAAGAAGACAATGAAAAGGTCTTCTAGTAGATTGTGCAAGCAAGCCTTGGAGCACCCCTCACACCACCTAGCCTATGTATGGATACATCAAGAAAGTTTAATTGAAAGAGTGGTTATGGGTTAACTTTTATGTGCTTCAATGTCTCATCCATAGGTTTCCTTGATATCGACTTAGGTTGATGTGTACCTACATGTAAACCATTTTGGATCACATTAAAGGAAGTATTATGATTAACTTTGGTCCTCTTTATCCTCAAGATAGGACTGCATCATCCTTCGGTGCTCAAATAGTTGAATTTATTGTTTATTATCTTTTTGGTTGACCTCATTTAAGAATCAAAGTGTTTTGATGGATATTGTAAGAGAGGGGACCACCATGTGCAAGACCCTAGGTCATGGAGAGACAATACATGAGAGGTTGCCCTAACTTACCTTAGCTAAGTGCACTGTTAGAAACTAGAAGGCGAAAGTAACAAAGAACGCGAGGCCTCTCAGTTGAACTTCAGACCCCAAACATAGGAAAGGGCTACGTGAGCTACTTTTTGAGCTCAACACAATATCTTGGAAAGCTCTTTGTCTAAGGATGAAACCACAATTCCAGGATGCTAGCTAGCAACCTAGCTAGTGACTTCTAAATGAGACAAATGACACTATGAAATATGAAAAGTACAAGTGAAGGTGATAAAGTAAATATACCAAAGCAAAGGTGACAAAGATGATTTCGCAGAAGATTCTATTCGCCAGCTAGCTCCTCGAAAAGCATGTAGTGCTACACACAAAAAGAGAGGAAAATGTTTGGTGGATGTATAGGGGCCTCCCTCAATCAGACCCCCATTTAGGTGTTTCCACCTCCACAAACAGACAAGAAAGCGAGATAAATAGAATACTATAATGAAGAGCACTAAAGCAATTCAAAATAGTAAAGTGCTAACTCAACCAAGTGATACAGGAGAGGATAGGGAAGCTTACCACTTCCACCAAGAGCACTCAAGGTTGCTTGGGGGAGAAAATGAGAGTACTCGAGCCTCTACTACAATGGTTTGGTCCCAAACTTGCTCTAATAAAGTGATGGAGTGTTGTTTTGGCTATAATGGAATGTTTGAAATTTTTCTTGAGAGCTTGAGAGTGAATGCAAGAGGATTGAAGAAGCTTGTAGAGTGATTGTAGAAGTTAGAATGCATGTTGGAGGGACAAATTTGTAGAAGGAATGAAAGAAATGACCATATTCGGGTCGGCTGACCAAAGGGGGCATTACAACTTGACTCCCAATGAAAAGTGTAACACCTCTATAGGTTCAACCATAGGAATCTATCAAGGATGTCAGTGCCTTGCACGAATGTCTACGTGTCATGAGGGTCTCCCTGATAGAAATGCCTCCACCAACACTCAAAATAGGTGCCAAGTGGGATACAAGTAGCAAGCTCAGGTAGAATTAAGCTTATGAACTTGGTTTTCGAAGGTGGATAAAGGAAAAAAGGGGATTTGCACATGGGGTACAAATTTACTCCTATAAAATTTTCCCCCACTTTAGCAAGCACAAATACTGATGAGTGCTCAGTAAAGTAGATCAAGAAATAGATAACATTTATAAATGTATACCTAAACCATAAAGGAATCATACTGTGATCTAGCAATCCTGAAGGTGCAGGGAAAGTGAAGGACTCCATAGCTTATTAGAGCTATGAAGTTGAAGAAAGTGTCTTATAGGACCATGGACCTTCAAGGAGGCAACCCCCAAGATCTCTCACATGAATGAAGCCCCATGAAGTAAGTGCCTTACAGGCCCATAGACCTATAAGGAAGGTATCCCCCAAAAACACTAGCATGGAAGAAACCCAAAGGAAGCAGACTTCACAGAGTCAAGAAGTAGCCAAGTAGGCAAGTAAGCAGACAATCACATAGACCATCGATGATTCAGAATTATTTCAAAGGGGTCCCTTGGGAACCCTTCAAAAGGAGATGAGGTCCACTCAAGGGACATGTTGTTTGAAAGGTGAGGTCTAGTTAGGTTGTCCCTAAGCTAGATGCAAAAGAAAATGGAATAGGTCTAGTCGGGTTTCCCATGAGCTAGACATGAAAGAATCAATTTGAGGCAAGAATTTTCAAAGGGGGCCCCTTGGGAACCCACCATGAAGAAAATGGGGTCCACTAAAGGGACACATAGTTTGAAAGAAAATGTTCTTTCTTAGAGCGATCCATCATCAAGGAATCCTTTCAAAAGATGTTCACTTCATCAAGGAATTTGAAAGGAAGGATATGCTCTCATGCAAGGGGAAGATTAGATTTGTTCTAGCTTTAGAGGAAGGTCTTCAAGTCCTTTTTTTACGTACCTATGATGAAGGAGGGTATGTTTAGGATCATCACGAAAAAAATAGGCCCCAAGTGGCAAAAAATTCAAAAAAAATCAGAGTTAGGCAACTTGACATAAAAATTTGAATAAGTTATCTATATTATTTCAAAAATATGTAATAATAGAATATGTAGAAAATTCAATATAGTTTCTAAACTACTAGGTTTATTTTCAAAAAAAATCTATTTAGTGAAAATTTGAAATTTCAATGCAGTAGTACTTAAATTTCATGGAAAAAATAAGTAGGTGTCTATCTGACCAACCTAACCATAATAAAATGATAATATTTTTTATAATATTTTAGATATAAGTGAGGACTCATGTCTCGATGTGATGCATATTTTTTGTAATTTTTCCAAGTAAATAATTAATTATGAATTTTATTGCAACTTTTAAAAATACAAAAAATCGTATGTCTGACCACCTTTAACTTGGTCAAAAATTCATGAAATTCAAATTTTCTTTTTTTAATCCTATAGTATACGAAGCATAGAATGTGACACATGTTTTGAATTCAAAAAATGTGATACCATTTGGAAGCTATAAATGTTTTTCAATTAACCTATCAATTAGGACTTTAGTCATAATTCAAATAGAAAATGAATAATAATTATTTATTAAATTCAAAGTAAAGCATAATTTATATTGGTGGAAGGTTGAGTATCTCCTTTAAAAACCCTTTTCATTTCCTCCATTTTGGGTAAGAAAAAAGTTGTCAACCACATACCCTACACATACCCATCATATTGCCACTTTTTGGCCCATCATGATCTTGCACATATGCAAGAAACACATTTTGTTAGGGTTCCAAGTTGAGAATGTGATTCCGAAGAAAAGTTTGAACGGATTTTCAAGAAAATATTCATTGGTAATGCATGCATTTTCTAAAAATATTTTTTTTAAAGAAATACATTGTCACACATGAAAGGGACAACTCAAGCAAAGAAGAGAAAAAGATAAAGAAAAAAAGGAGAGAAAATGCAAATAAAGGGCACAAGGGTAGCTTGGTATTTCGGGGTTAGAACTGCTCATAAATATATATATATGTATGTATGTATGTATGTATGGATGTATTCAAGTATTGTATAGTAATACTATATAAATGAATTGTCATCAACCCCCTACTATATCAGGCCATTTGAAGAATGCATGAGAAGACAAAGTAAAACTAAAAAAATGGGTCATCATGGAATAAAAGCCTAAATGTGCCCAATGCTCTGCATCATCCCCAATTTATCAAAAATCAAGCACAAACATGGAAGAATGATGATACAAATAAAAGAAGGTTTACTCCATAAACACCACACCTATATCTAAGCACCAATGGGGGTGATGAGGGTCATCGAGGTACACATAGCATGAGCATGGGGGAACACATCACAAAACACACACACACAAACAAGATCAAGAAGGGAACTCCTCCTAACATTGATCGGGCAAGAGGTCATCTGCTTCCCAATATAAATCTTCATAAGGGGAAGGAGGATGAACTTGCAATGGTGGGATGTTAAGAGGAGGAGCATCTAACCCTCCCACAAAAAGGGCTAAGGAAGAATCCCCCACAAGGTCTTCTTGACTAAGCTCTTGTGGAGCTAAGGTTAGTGATTTCACAAAGATCATTGACAAGGTTGGGACTTCATCCACAGAGTTAAATATGCACCCGAATGAAGCGTCATGTCTAACTTCAGCAGATGGGATAGGTTATGCTAGAGGTTCTTCACTAGGCTCACCGAATGATTCGAGAGCGATGGCATACTCAGGGGAAGCTGCGATTGGTTTCATCACCAAGATAGAACAAGTCAACATAGGACCACCCTGCGGAGAAGGTGGAGTCCTCTTATGTCCTTCATTGCTGGAAGGACCACACTTTGCCTCTTGTTTTGTTGGAGGGGATGAAATCCACACAGACGAAGCTAGAGGTGTAGAGGAAGAGGAGAAAAGAACCACAATGGATACAACCGAGGTATTAATCATATCCATGGGCTTCAAGAAAGGTTGGATATCTAGAACAAACATCAGCAAAGGTGGCTCCACCAAGGGAGTGATGAACACCTGTACCTATTTGGGGTTGGGAACATTCATACTCACAATGGATGCTGGGAGTAGTACAAAACTAGATTGAAGGGAAGCAAAAGGAAGGGAAGAAGAAGGCACTGGAGGAGGCCCTGAAGTAGGGATAGTCATTTCTTCCTCCTTCCTTTGTGAGGTGGCCTACTTAGCTAAGAGAGCCTTTCATTAGTGCTTGTGCTCACACGCAAGGTAGTTTCTACGACTCTTGAAGTTAGAGGCTAGAGTTTTCAAAGGGACAAAAGATTCCTTCTCAACTATGGGGACATCCACCACAGCCATTTCTGATATAAGGGGAAGGAGAAATAGGCTGAGTGGCAGGGGGAGTCAACTCAAGAGCCTCAATAGCGGGCCTCTTTCTATTCACTACCTTAGAATTAGGAGTGGTAGGAGATCGTAGATTGAATTCTTTTCAAGAACATTTATTCCTACTATATAAGTAATACCATGGTCTGGGGTATTCATTAGGGAAATCCATGACCCTGAGCTTGGGCCTATGCCAAGGAGGAATCATCAAACTCAACGGATAGACACCGAGCTAGCTCATTCAATACTCTTCCCAAAAAGGTGGATAAGACGAGGCGATTCAGGAGGAGGTAGCCTTCTCTTTTCCTTTACATGAAGGAGAGGGAACTAGCATGGACTTCTCCTTCCCTTTCTAGGAAGGGAGAGTAGTTGGTTCAAGCTTCTCCTTCTACTCTCAAGAAGAGGAGGCAACCAATTGTTCCATCATGGGAAGGGTCAGCTTTGGCTCCCCCTTTCCCCCAATTTTATACTTTACATAATTTTTGTAAATTAGGTTCATTCTCAGAGGAAGCAGGCCGATTGGGGAGGGCCAAAAGAGATCCAACAGATATACACTGTGGGACACTAAGGGCTAGAATCTAGTGTCATGCACTACATGCACAACACCTTCATGGGATAATTTTAAACATTTGTGAATAAGAGAGGCGATTTTGTTATGGAGGAAAGCTAAGGTATGCCTAGCTTCAACTTGAAGGTATGCCTAGCTTCAACTTGAATAGATCTGACTTTGGGAACATCAAAAACTATGTTAACAACTCTAGGTCCAACTAGGATGGATAAAGTGATCAAGCCATAAGGTTTAAGACATAGGGTATGTGCAGGATCATGATGGGCCAAAGAGTGGCGATATGATGGCTATGTGTAGGGTATGTGGCTAGCAACTTTTTTTTCCCCAAAATTGATGAAACGAAAAGAGTTTTTAAAGGAGATTCTCAGCTTTCCACCAATATAAATTATGCCTTACTTTGAATTTAATAAATAATTATTATTCATTTTCTACTTCAATTACGACTAAAGTCTTGATTGATAGGCTTATTGAAAAACATCTATAGCTTTCAAATGGTATCACATTTTTTGAATTTGAAACATGTGTCACATTCTATGCTTCACATAGTATAGGATTAAAAAAAGGAATTTAATTTCATGAAGTTTTGACCAAGTTAAGGTGTTTAGACATACGAGTTTTTATATTTTTTAAAAGTTGTAATAAAAAATTCATAATTAATTATTTACTTGGAAAAAATTTTTACAAAAAAAATATGCACTCACATTAGGACATGATTCCTCCTTACTTATATCTAGTCATTATAAAAATATTATCATTTTATTGTGGTTAGGGTGGCTCAGACAAACACGCATTCTTATTTTTCTTTTCCCCTGAAATTTAAGTACTACTGCATCGAAAATTTCAAATTTTCACCAAATAGATTTTTTTAAATAAAGCTAATAGTTTAGAAACTACATTCAATTTGCTACAAATTCTATTCTTACATATTTTGAAATAATATGACAATTTCATTGAAATTTTTACGCCAAGCTGCCTAATACGAGCCCTTTGAATTTTTTGCCACTTAAGGGCCTTTTTTTTCCATGATGATCCTACACATACCCCACATACCATCATGTGTATGGATGGTAGATTTCCTTTCTTCATATTTTTCATTTTGTAAGGAATTTAATACAAATTTCTCCAATGTTCATTATTTTTTATGAACCAAACTTAATCTCGGTCCCCACCTATGAGTTTGCCACAACTCAATCATTAGCAAGGTTGAAGATTGGCCAACACATAAGTAAAGTATTTAGTACTTTAATTCTTGTCTTCACGCTTTGTGAGACCCAAGAAAGTAATCCTATGCATGCTCATAATATCTCTCATTAGGTCAAGAGAATTTCCTCACACCGATGCACTACCTCAAGAAACTCACCTCATCAAAGGCTTGGAAGACCTCAGGGGAAAGTGTTATTCATTTTAGGGAATGAGTTTATACACTTAAATTTAGGGAAATGTAATTTAGGGTATTTTATGAAGTTGTTTTCATCTTGAATCCTAGACCAAATTCACTATTAGCTCAACTGGCTACAAGATAAATTAATAAAACAATCAGTTCCTTATTTGAGGCATAAGCAGAGTCATAACTTGTTGTCAACCAATAATACAATAATAATTGAACATTAGAAACTAGTGGACTAATAGTATACCACTTTGCAACTTCTAATTCACTGTGTGTCAAAATACTTCTTCCTTACCAAATCCTATGTTCCTTAAAAATTGATGGCTTCATTTTAGAATTTACTCAATTGATTGAACTGAAGCAAGAAATAAACTCATCCATTCTATGGAAATGATAGAAGACAAACAAAAATATATTCAATAACTTCATTCATAATTTAGAAGAAAGACACACAAGAGACTAATATTTTGAAAGCTAAACTTTCTTCTTCATTTATGATATATCCTTGTAAATCCATATTTAATATTTGTATACAGTATAAGTTTCACCCTAGATTTTCATTCGATATATCTTATAAAAATACCTATTTATATTATATTTTCTCTAAGACCATGGCATTCATTGTTACCTATTTTTGACTCAAAATTTTGAACTCTCTCCTTTTCAACCATGAAATCCCCTTTATAAATAGGGGAGCAACAAGCATCCGACTAAATTACAATTTCATTTTTCATTTTAGTTTATTCTTAAACCTAATTTTATCTGACTCCTCAAAGAACTCACTAGGTAGTTACATGCACAATCATTTCAGAACAAGGAAGGACAAAAGGAAAAAAACATGTGCTAGATACCATTGGTCACTATCACCGTGTTCATTGTTGAAACAAAAAAGATTCCATATCAACCAAAGGACTTCCACATTACCATGGAAGATAAAAACACAAACCATGGACACCAAAAAATAAATACCTCTTATGCAAAGGCCATGTTGTCATTAAAAACTAAAACAAGGCGGTAACCCTATTCAAAGTCATCAGCTTAAAAAATGCATGGCCACTCCTTGTCCTGGACGAAATTGGAGGGACCACCACCATGTCATCATCATAGCTCCCATATGGCACCAGAGATAGGAGGTACTAGCCAAATTCTAAATCAGTATCACCTTCTACGTCCGAAGGAGTATCAGAAAGCACAATAGGAGAATTGTGTTTCCCCAAGAAGGACCTATGATATTTACCTTTTTCTCGAGCTTTCTTCACTAGCTGAGCCAGTTCCTTGCCTTTGAACTTGACCACTTCTCCAGGAAGGGTCATGTACCTCAAACTATAGGTACTCTACATAATTGACTTCTTCTTCTGACCTATAGCCCTCCTTTTACCTTTTGCAACCTTAGGAGAAGCCTGGGCTTCCTAGACAATTATGTCCTCATGATATTTAAAGACATTGAGTTGACTGGACCTTCTAACAGGTTGAATTACTCCACCAGTTTTCCCATTTCCAAAGGAAACAATAATTAACAATTTAGAGCAGAGCTACAGGGAAACCTATTAGAGAACTTTCTTAACTAGACCATAGAACCCAATTTTAAACCAACCTACCCAAATAAAAAAAATTCCAACTTAAATCAAACAACCTCTCACTCCTCTTCATAATTCACCTTACATACACTATAGACTAAAAAGATGGTGTAAATGAA
The DNA here is from genome assembly GCA_007258455.2 of Sequoia sempervirens. NCBI lineage: Eukaryota > Viridiplantae > Streptophyta > Pinopsida > Cupressales > Cupressaceae > Sequoia > Sequoia sempervirens. The sequence goes on along the minus strand of VDFB02074547.1, from coordinate 466 downwards.
CAGTGATCAACCTGTATTAAATAGATGATTGGAGCATACAAAATTAATGATTCAAGAACTCCTCGTGTGAGTGAGTTAATAAGTTAACAGCTTGCCTTTGAATCAGGGTCGTTGATCTGAAAGCAATTAAAACTTTAGCAAAGGTGGTCATGAGCATCATTTTTTGACCATTAGCAACTTACTCCTAGAAAATAGTGATGCTATCTCAAATGCTGCCACATTCATCTTCAATCTTGATAAATCATAGGCAATATTAAAATTAACATGTATCACCAAAGTAACCCATTCTTTTTCATTAATATCGGCGAAGTACATAAGACTAGTGTGTTTTAGAGAGAAAATTTCCTTATACGCTTCATCTCCCCTCATTGATCTTCCCCAAATTCTAGGGTACAACTAGGGATGAAAATATTCATACAATGGGTTTTTCTCCATTGGATCATCCTATTTAAATCTATATCAACAG
>VDFB02074546.1:0-27204 GCA_007258455.2 Sequoia sempervirens | reverse complement strand
TTAGAAAGAAGTTTAGTAATAGTAAGCATGCTCTTATTTTTACAAAATTATAAAATAAAAAATTGTAATTAAAAATTCATTACAAAAAAAATTGAAGTATGAAAATTTGATTGATTGTCTATAAATTGATTAGTTATTTCAATGCTAAGAGTTAATTCTCAAAAAATTAAAATAAAGTAATTCTAAGGAGGGTATGATGACCATGGTAGGAGAAGAGAGATTAGAGGTAGTTTACACATGAATTCAATAATAGCTTACACTTTGTTGAAGGAGGTCTTTACAATTAGCACTATTTAAGTAAAGTAAGAATTGACTCATATTCAAGAAAATTATTTTCATAAGAGTTGATAAAGAAGTTCAGATTACATGTAGATGATTATTTATATCAATATTATAGTTGGGGTGTATAGAGTAAGGAGTAGAACTACTATATGTTATCAAGTAATGAAAATGGAAGATTATTATGGTATATTATAATATTTTTAATGAAGTTGTAGACATGATTCCTTTCTATAAGTTTGTATTTAGAGACTAATATTGATGTAAGATTATGATAAAATTTATTAATCATTCTAAAGAAGAGAACTAAAAACATAGAATGATAAAAGAAGAGAGAGATACACCATTTATGTGTGTTAGGGCTACAATATTGAACTCTCTTTTTCATCTAATCAAGAAAAATATTCATTAACGTTCATGGAAAATTCATATTTAATCTTCAAAATAAGCATTATAACTTAAAAGTATGATGTTATGTGTTTTTGTTTGTGATTTTCTCCACTTACATCTAATGTTATGTGTTTGTATTTATAATTTTACCAATGTCTTTTACGTTTAGTCTATCCATGTTGTAATTCAAGTTTAATGGCTAATCACATGTACCTTTCATTGCATTACTCAAATTTGTACATTGCATGCTTATATTAATACAATTGTTGTTTACCAATTTTCTCAACATTTGGCATTATAAAATGAGAGTAAGATATTTTATTTGAGTAGGAGTGTTTAATTTAGATGGTTTTGCAAATTCATTGTGTTTGAATACATGGCTTGCACACCTTATTCATAAATTAACAAGTTTTTGTCACATCTCTGTAAAAGGAGACCCTTTCACATCAACATTGGGTGGATAATAAAATAAATAAATCAAATAACATATCAATAAAAAACATGGGGAGAAAAAGTTGGATGAAGGTATGGGTAGTATGTTAATGCTTTAGGAACTTCAAGCAAATGTGGTAGCCCTCGATTGTTGTCATCATCCTCTCTGCAATGCAAAGTATGGTGTGAGGAAGAGGGATTTTGTAGAAGAGGGTAAAGCAACGAAGAAGAAAGAAAGAAATTTCACAGGAAGGGAAAAAGACTGAAAATACAAGGGTTTAGAGAGAGAGAAAAGGCATGGAAAGGAGTGATTGTAAGCATTGCATGCTACATTTTTCTGCATTAGATTTCATGACAATGGTGGTTCTTTGTATACATGATGTTGGTATGAAAGCTCAATCAACAATGTCTTTGGTACCAACACTAAAGATAAGTGCATTCCTTCATATTTACTATTTAAATATGTTTACTTCTAAATTAATTAATCAAAGGTGATCAAGTTAGGTCAACCCTTTCTCCTGATTACTATTATAAATAAGTTTATTGATATTTTGAAGTTTCCTCGGCCTAAACAAACTAGTTGCCTTTGTTTAAAAGTTTTTGAGGCCCTTGCTACCAACCACTTGAACTTAATTTGGAAATAAGAAATTTGACGGGACCTCTTTTATTTGAGGTATTTTAACAGTCTTAGAACCACATAAATGTATCAAGGTGTTGTTTTACAATGTTTTGGTTATGGATTCTTAACCTTGAGCTACCCTCAAAATACTAAAATCCAGGATATTGTGTTCTTATGAATGGATTTCTCAAATAATATTTAAGGTTAAATTATTTATTTGTAATCCAACCAATTTTAATTGTTCCTATATGTTCATGACACTACATTTCTACTCCATAATATTAATAATGGACCTCGTCCTAGACATCCTAGAGATAGCTATACATTATGGCTAGGAGACTGTCCCCTTGAAATCTATATTTATTGTAAGGAAAAAGAACCATATATCATAGAATGAACTATATATTTAGTAAGAAGGTATGTTATATTCAAATTTCACACTTTATGTATGCATGTTTTAGAATTATAGGTAAATTCTTAATAAATTACGATATTATAAGGAAATTCTTGGGTTAATCTAGAGGAAGGGTCCTTTGGCTTAAAATAGTCTTCACTAGATTTCTTACATTGATTAAAGAGTCATGCTAATGTCCTAGGATCTTCATATGATTGAAATTTTTTAAATGGGAAATTTTCTTTTGTAAAGTCATATCCCAGGGTCATAAGATTGTGCTTTTTGACCTCTTGTAAGGATTTGTACGTATAATTTTCCTAAAGCATCTTGACCTTGTCAAAAGCATACGAAGGAAAAAATTAGGGAAAAATATTCTAGCCTACTATGAAACACAATTTTGACAACATAGTTTATAAAACATCAGTCCACACTCATTTATTATTCTTTGGTTTTCTACCCTTAAGAACATCCTTAGGGAGACCTTGTTCTTCCCTCTTCTTTGGTGTAGGAGTGCATTTTAAGAAGGGGTAATCAATCAATAACTCATCCCCAATGGTAAGGTCCATAATAGCCTCAACCATTATCAATCTATCAACCTCTCTTTCCATATCTCCATCTTTATCATTGATAACCTCAACAAATTGACAATTCAGCCTTACAGTAGGGTCCCTTCCCTTAATACTATTTATAAATCTTTTAATATTTTTATGTGTGTATGAACGTCCATCTACATACATAAGATGACCTCTATTCATTTATTTTCCACTTTCCAATTGGAGACAATGCATATTATATCAGTTCAGACCCACAGCCTACACGCCAGGGCTTGGCATTCCTAGCTCTCCATCCACCACCATAATACATTTTAATCTCATAATATGGCATTAATCTCCTAGTGGTTTTTTCTGAATCATTTCTATGTTTGGATCCCACATGTACATTTCTTACAATAAAGACACGATTTCTGCCTCACGGAACATTGGAGGCCGCATCACGTGGCTGTATCCCCACCAACACCCCAGACACCTGGAAGCTGCTGAATCTGTTCAGGCTGGCGCAACATTTAATCAAATGTCTCTTTGTAAATTGATCTCAAACTCTAGGGAAAGTCATCATCTCTATGAAATTCATTCTCATAGGGTATGTAGTCCACCTTTCCCTTGTCTTTAAGAAAATTATGTATCTTCACATTGGTAATTGTTCTGTTACTTATTTTCATCAATTCCTCATCTTTCAAGCTAGTATATTGGCACATATTTGTGTTAGATGTATCATCTGATAAATGATCATTTTCCTCTTAGGCTAGAATTCGGCGATATAGGAAACTTTACACCAAGAACTTTATCATGCAGGTATCCATTAAGAAAAAAATAGTTATATGAATAATATAAAACATAGTTTAAAGGAAGTATACATGTTATTTATATTAAATTGGAAAATTCCTCACCACAATTCCTATTGGATTTGAATCGATTGTAGGAGGCATACTACTAACTGGAAGCTCATCATATATGTAATGTCTTTGTACAATTGCTCATTTGAATTTTTTCTTTCCATGACATACATAGCATCCACAAACAACAATTTTCTTGAAGTATTCATCCCATGTACTATAGTCTTGACCTACCTCTTCTTCAGTGTAATTATTTGTTGTGTCTGTAGTATCCATCTATAATAATCAACAACATGTATTAATTTATGTCAAGATTGGATAATACATTATAAATTTTAATAATACTATGAAAAAAGATGAATGTATCACAAAATGCCATCAGATCAGTTTTTCCTAAGTTAAGTCAAAATTTGAGTGCCTGATGTCCCACTTCATCTGTTGTGTCCTCACTTGATATGACATGATTTGTTTCCATGTCCTCGTCTTGCCCCTAAAATACACAACATAGTAAATAATGTTTAGTACACGAATTATATCATTTCAACAAATATGCTATTCAACACAAAACCTCACGTTAGTTATATATTTGGCATATTGATATCATGTTTTGGATATCCTAATTTTCCAACTTTTCCCTTGATCATAGAATCACATTTAATCACCATTCCTGTGCATTTTCAACCAATAAGTTTGACCTCAGAGGCCTCATGGACAAAAAAATTACTTTATCTCCTTTACGTTTTAGCATTTGTGAATTCATAAACACCTTCTTCCTTTGGTTGAGGTTGCTTTCTCTTCTTACCTCTATTGCATATGCAGATTTTGTTGTTTCATCTATTTCTACCCACTATCCTCTCAGGATTTAGTATCTCTACATCATCCATGTCCTCTCTCCATGGCCTCCTTTGTGCTTAAAATTGTTACCACAGAAGGTTTCACCGCACTACTGCCGAGAAGGAAAAAGAAACTTCTAGGACCGTGGTAAAAATTGCTCTACCGCACTAAGCTGATGAAGGAGCCATGGGATAGCGGTGGTCACCACACCACCATATGCCAATGGAAGAAGAATTGTGGGACTATGAGAGTCACCACAACACCACTAGGAATAGAAGGAAGACTTGTGTGTTGCCACAGAAGAATTGCGGGACTATAGTAAAAACCGCTCTGTCGCACCGAGTTGATGAAGGAGCCATGGGATAGCGGTGGTCACAAAAAAAGGTAGGAGTTTGAATTATTTCCAACACTTTGGATACTGTGATACAAAATAATGAAAATAGTCACTATACAAAAATGATAGGTGCTAAATTAGGCATACTTGACGTCACCTTATATATCCCAGACAAATTACATTAACATCCAAAAGTCGGCACTAAAGTTGGCGTTAACTAACACCGAATAAAGCATCGACTAATGAATCAAAATTTAAAATTTAAAACTTTCCTACGTGAAGGAAGAAATCAAATGATGAAAAAGGGAAAAATGTCCCATGAAGGAAGAGAGCAGGGCACTATTAGCATCTAATGAGAAATTCATTTTCGTTTGTGACACCATAGGTAAGGTTACAATTTTTTTTTTGGTTGAATTCATGATTGTTTATTTCTCTTTGTATTGCATTTGAATTCATGATTGTTTACTTGTTCATGGCCTAACTAGTCCATATAACCTCTAAATTGTCTCATCATTATAAATTGTAAAACATTTGAGAAACCAACAAAAAACTTTACCCTACCCATTTCAGCTTTGGCTCAAAATATTATAGCACGTAGCGATGATTCCTTCGTATTCTTTCCCTAACTTGAGTATCAAGGAAATAGTGAACTGTTTGGAAAATCTAGGAATTGGGTTGGTCACTGCTAAGCAACTACTGAAAGTAAATGTAGAAACTACTTGGTTTTTCCTAGCCGCACCATAGTCACCGATGCCATGAAAAATTCATACAAGATTGCATTATGAAAGAGCTTCCATGATAAGGTTATCAACCCTAAGAAAACCTAATGAATATAGCTGCCCACAAAACAAAACTTTCATACCACAAACTAGACGAAAACTTGCATACCTGATAGTGTGTACTTTTTTTGCCTCCATAGACTGGATGAAAATAATTTTCCCTAGGTCACCTCAAAATGTCAAGTAATGGAGGGAAGTGAGCATTGTCTACAAACTCTAGCCACAATGAGGTGATTCATTGTCAATTTATAGATTTGTAATCGCTCTTCTGTTTCTGGAATTCTGCCTTAGCCTTTTGGCCTCTAAAGTTCTAAGGAGAAATGAAATTTAATTCAAAGTCATATGATAGGGACATGGAGATTAACAAAGATGTTTGTAATTCATTCAGACATTGTAGAGGCGAACAAATCTCAGTTGGAATAAGGACCTGACACAACACCTGTCAAATACATGTTTCAATCTCACAACAACCCCTCCAACATTGCCCAACCACTGTATGGAATCAATTGATTCCCAACAACCTTAGATCAGACCAGGAGGAAATCCCATGCTAAAACCCCAGGAGTGGAACAAGGAACAAAGACTTCCATTCCTAGGACACAAACTTCTTCCACCATGCCATGTTTTCAATCTTGCATTAGTAGCTACAAAGCAAAGATAGAATATGAGGTGGTTTTAGGGGAAGTCCAAATGACGAATGTTGAGAAAACGTTTGTGAGTAGGTTGAAGGAATCATGCCTTCAACAGTTCAAAGCATCTACATTTTCCATTCTCAACTAGATACCCATGCATCTGAAAAAAGCAGTTATCTAGAACATGGAGAATGACGGAACAAGCCGTTCCCATAAAGAAGACAAAGATGATATGAATGTCTCAAAATCAAGAGATTTTGGTGTAACCAAACAAAGAAAGAACAAAAAAATTTTCTTGAGCTAAGGTGCAGAAAAGCACAATTGATGTAAATGTAAAGCATGGAGAGAGCTTGTAAACTTCATATGAGAATCATGACGGCCAAGTCTAGGAGGAGAGTATATGGTGCGATTTTGAATTTCTTTCATATGATTATATAAAATTACGCACGTTCTGATACTTTGGGAACCTTAGCCTGTGCATGTTAAAACTGAATTAGTATATAAGTTTCTGTGAGAAGCCCGCCAGGAAGCTGAAACTCTGTTATGATCGACCGCCGTGAAGTGTCAAGGTGCCTTGATTCATACTCTGTATATTTAATATGTTAAATGATATTCTTTTATTTCGTTGGAAAAAGTAAATGATTGCATATTAATTAGTTTAACTAGTCCATGTGCCATGTTTTGATAGGAGGATAAGTATGGCCACCATCCAAAGCAATTTGAAAAGAATATGTTTTTTATAAAGGAAAAAACTGGTTTTACAAGGACCTGAAACCACAGAGTTTACAAAAAAAAGAAATATAAAACATCAAAGAACCCATCAAAAAGAAGGCTACAGCAAAGAAGTAGGACAGTAGCCAGGAGCCAAAATCCAAAAAAAGCCAGCAAGAAGCCAATACCCAACCCAACCAAAGCTAACCTAAAGACTTCAAAGTTTCAGCAACCTTAGCTTCGATGTTAAACATCTCTTGAGGTTGGCTCTAGTTCTTTTTGAGGGGCCAAAATCATCCTTCTTACCTTTATCCTTACCACCTTCCAAGTCCACGAACAAGGATCCCTGCTGAATATTATGACTCTTCTCCATCATGGTACTCAAGATAGTAGCATTTTGTTTAACAACTTTGTGACTGTGTTCCATAACAATTTTCATAGTATCCCTATTTTTTCCAATTTCCCCTTCAAGCCATTTGACCTTGATCTCATTATCCTTCTTAATCTTGTCCATAAGCTCAACATTTCTTTGAAGAAGTTCAACCAAGGCCCTCTTCTCATTTGTTTTCCACAAAACACAAGCAAAATTATGTGAAATTCCTTTCTCTTCCAGATCATCCATCTTGCCAATGAGAGACTTGTTTTTTAAATTAAGATTCTTGATCTCATGAAACACCCATTTTATGATCCTGAAGTAGTCATCTGCCTCATTCCTGGCTATACCCATGATATCATCTAGAATTCCTGATTTGGCTTAAAATAGTGGTCATTAGGATTGACGTCTCTAGGGAATCTAGGTCTGTTCTATCTATCAGTGGCTGGGTAGGAGGAATTAGATTCCTCAATAGCAATATGATCATAAGAATTATCTTCTAGAGAATCCTTTGAATAAGAAACCAACTTATTCATGGGGGGGTCCTTCTTATTTCTTTTAGTCTCTTGAGTTGTGCCGTTAGGGGTTTTCACAATGCACCCTTCTTTGTTTGAGGGTTTCTTGTTAGGGGTTTTCTTATTTTTCTTACTAGATGAGGGAGTTTCTTCCTCATCCCACTTAGTATTAGAATTTGGATGGAGGAGTTATCAATAGTTGAGCTTAAATAACTTAGTTGGATATTGTCAAGTGTTAATATGTTCAATTTCCATCTCTTGTGTTGAGTTGTTTATTGATGCATAAGATGAGTAAATAGAGCTCAAATATTATGACTACAAGATGATAGTTTATGTGCATGAATAAATAGTAGAAGGATGTAGATGAACTCAATTCATTTGACTTTATGCCTCTTGGTAGGCATTCCTTTTGAATATCTATTATCATGTTCTTGAGACTTCCCTGTAGCTTTTACTTTTCATTGTTGCCTTTCCTCTTCATTGTTAGACTCGTCTCCTTTTTCCTTATCTACATTTCTACCTTCGGCTTCTAATTCATCCCATGTTTTTCATTCCTCCTCTTTAGAATATTCTTCTTCTTCATCCTCCTCTGACTCCACAAGAGACTCATCTTCTAAACTTTCCTCATCTAATTATGATTCCTATTCTACATCAGAGGGTTCATATCCTTGATCTAATTCCTCTAAATTATCAGAATCAGAATTAGTAGCTTCCATATTCAAAAATTCCCAACAAACATCTTCATTAAATTGATCTAGATCATCAGTAATAGTCTTCAAAATTGGATAACATTTCAAGTCATTATGCTTTCATAATACTTTATATCTGTGGAGTTCAACTATTCCTTGATGCCATCAAGTGAAGATTAAGGAATGGCATCAATGCGGAGTACATCCTGCTTGAAGTATTTGAAAATAATATCCATATCAAATTCCTTTTTCCCAAGTCATACTCTCTCAATATTAACAATCTCAATTTCACTAATAGTGATTACTAAGAAAGGTAAATCCATCAACACCACCGAATAGTTTACTATAGGAACAATAAAAGTAGAGAATTTGAAAGGAACTCCTTGAAAACCAAACTCTCTAAATGGTAGATCAAACTCTAGTTCAAAATATTTTAGATGAGGCTGCTCCCCCATAGCTCTCTTACTCACTTGAAAAATCCTTAAAACTTTGTATTGACTTTATTTTTCTTGTCCCCCTCTTACTATTCTTCCTCAATTTCATTAGGATCATACATTGACCTTCTTTCCCCTCCTAAATTTGGGACTACATCCATTACCTCCACATAAAAGTGGAGATCCTTGGTCTTCTTGGTTCCCATGCCATGATATGGTTATGCAAATGAAAATGAAGCAAAGTAATCATCTCCTTCTTTGTTGGCTAGAAGAATGCATGCTTAATGTTTTGATACATGATATCAGCTCTCTCTTCTTCTCTCATGGTTGAATACCAAAATTTAGTATGGTATGCCTCTAGATTTCTAGTCATCTTTATTTCTATTCCACCAAATGATGGCTCGATCCACATGTCTCTAGGATTTAATCATTTGTACCACATGGTTGATGTGCTTTGAAACCTTACATCTAAAGTAAATTTCCTTAACATAAATATTGCTAGGGAATTTCAATGTTTCCATTGTAGTTGGCATTAAAGATGGTACCTGCAACATTGAAAATTATCCTTATATAAGAATTCTCTCCATCTTGTTGTCTTGTAACACTCTTGATGGTGGCTACACGAAATATGATTTTGAGTCTTCTTCTACATTAGATGGTTTGTATCCTTGATTTGACTCTTCTAAATTATAAGAACCAGAATCACTAGCTTCCATATTCAAAAATTCCCAACCAACATCTTCAAACAATTTATCTAGATCATCAGTAATAGTCTTCAAAATTGGCAGCCAGTTCAAGTTCATTATGCTTTCATAATAATTTATATGATCCATGGAGTTCAGCCATTCCTTGATGCCATCAAGCAAAGATTGAGGAATGACGTACATGGGGAGTACATCACGCTTGAAGTCTTTGAAAATAATAGCCATATCAAATTCCGTTTTCCCAATTCCTACTCTCTCAAGGTTAACAATCTCAATCTCACTAATAGTGTTTACTAAGAAAGGTAAATCCATCAACACGACCAAAAAATTTACTATAGGAATAATAAAAGTAGAGGATTTGAAAGGAACTCCTTGAAAACCAAACTCTCTAAGTGGTATATCAAACTCTAGTTCAAAATATTTTAGATGAGGCTACTCCCCCATAACTCTCTTACTCGCTTGACAAATCCTTGAAACTTTGTATTGATTTTATTTTTCTTGTCCCTCTCTTTAATGTTCTCTTCACTTCAGCTAGATCATACATTTACCTTCTTTCTCCTCCTAAATTTTGGACTACATCCATTACCTCCACATAAAACTAGATATCCTTGGTCTTCTTGGTTCCCACGCGTTGATATGGTTATGCAAATGAAAATGAAACAAAGTAATCATCTCCATCTCCTCTGGCTAGAAGAATGCATGCTTAATGTTTTGATACATGATGCCAGCTCTCTCATCTACTCTCATGGTTGAATACTGAAATCTAGTATGGTGGGCTTCCAGAGTTCAATCATCTTTCTTCCTCTTCCACCAAATGTTGGTCTGATCCACACGTTTTCCAACCTAATTGGCTTTGTTTTTGAAAGCTAAAGTTTCTTCTAAGTCATCACTATAGCTCTCTGTGCCTTTTCAGACTCTTTCATTGCTACAAATTTTCTTTGGGATTTAATCATTTGTACCACATGGTTGATGTGCTTTGAATCTTTGCATCTAAAGGAAATTTCCAAAACGTAAATATTTCTAGGGAATTTCAATGTTGCCATTGTAGTTGGCATTAAAGCTGGTACCTACAACATTGAAAACTATCTTATATAAAAATTCCCTCCAGCTTGTTGGCTTGTAACACTCTTGATGGTGGCTACATGAAATATAATTCTGATTCCTCTTCTACATCAAAGGGTTCATATCCTTGATGGGTATGTGCAAGATCATGATGGGCCAAAAAGTGGCAATATTATGGGTATTTGTAGGGTATGTCGCTGGGAAATTTTCTTTTACCCAAAATTGATGAAATGAAAAGGGTTTTTAGAGGAGACTCTCAAATTCCACCAATATAAATTATTCTCTAATTTGAATTTAATAAATAATTATTATTTATTTTCTATTAGAATTACGACCAAAGTCTTAATCGATAGGTTGATTGAAAAAATCGTGAAGGGCACTCTCTAAACGGTATCACTCTTTTTGAATTTGAAACATGCATCAGATTTTTATGCTGCATACAAACTATAGGATTAAAAAAAAAAAATCATGAATTTTTACCAAGTTAAGGTGGTCGCATATTGGCCAAGTTTTTATATTTTTAAAACTTGTAATAAAAACTATAATTAATTATTTACTTGGAAAAAAATTACAAAAATATGCATCACATCCTAACATGAGTCCTCTACTTATATATAAAATCTTATAAAAAATATTATCATTTTATTATGGTTAGGGGTGGTCAAATAGACACCTACTTTATTTTTTTCCCTCGAATTTAAGTACTACCGTGATTGTAAATTTTCACTAAATAGATTTTATTTATTTTAAATAAATCTAGTAGTTTAGAAACTACGTTGAATTTTCTACAGATTCTATTCTTACATATTTTTGAAATAATATAGATAACTTATTCAAATTTTTATGTCAAGTTGCCTAACACTAATTTTTCTAATTTTTTTGCCACTTAAGGGCCTATTTAATCATTGATGATCCTGCACATACCCAGATCTAACTCTTATGAATTATCTAAATATGAATCACTAGCTTCCATATTCAAAAATTCCCAACCACCATCTTCAATAAATTTATCTGGATCATTAGTAATACTCTTCAAAATTGGCCGCCATTTGAATTTCATTCTACTTTCATAATACTTTGCATCCATGGAGTTTAGCCATTCCTTGATGCCATTAAGTGAATATAGAGGAATGACATCAATGCAGAGTACATCCCTCTTGAAGTCTTTGAAAATAAGAGCCATATCAAATTCCTTTTTCCCAAGTCATACTCTCTCAAGGTTAACAATCTCAATCTCACTAATATTGATTACTTACAAAAGTAATTCCACCAACTCTACCAAATAGTTTATGGTAGGAACAATAAAAGGAGAGGCTTTGAAATGAACTCCATGAAAACCAAGCTCTCTAAATGGTATACCAAACACTATCTCAAAATATTTCAGATGAGGCTCCTCCCACAGCTCTCTTACTCACTTGAAAAATCCTTGAAACTCTATATTGATTTTATTTTTCTTGTCCCTCTCTTGTTGTTCTTCCTCAATTTCATCAGGATCATACATTGACCTTCTTTCCCATCATAAATTTTGGACCACATCCATTACCTCCAAATAAAACTGGATATGTTTTCTCACTTTTGTTATCTTAGAGGGCCTTCCTTGGGGAAAAAGTACTCACCCAAGGGAATGACTCAATAGATAACACTCTAAAGCCAAGAGTATTTCCATCCAGGATATAAATATGGGTACTAGAACGAAGGCCAGTATCATGTAGTTGGTTTCGAAGAGAAGGGCAACAATGGTCTCTTGCCTCGATGGGTCAACTCCTATGAACTTAAAGTCTGAATTAAAACCCTTGTTGCCGAAAGGCCAAAATCCCTATCTATTTTTTGGTGCAAGAACAGTCGTTCTGAAGCCGCCCCACACTTTTATAGGTTTTAGTAGAAATAGAAAGTATGCCATGATATTTTTATGGGTACTAATGCTTGGCTGCACCAAGAAGTGAGTGGCATGGAGGGGAGCCAGTGGGGTCAAGCATCTAACCATTCACTAAAAATAAGCATAGCTACACTTGTCTAAGTGGGGAATCAACAAATATAGTCTTTCATAGCCATAGGGTTGTGCTTGTTCTTGGAAACAAAACAGATTTCTTGTTCAAAAACATTGGAAAAACAAACACTTAACATGAGCACCAAATCTCAAACACATTAGGAGAAGTAAATACCTTTGAAAAAATTCACATGCTATTGCTTGCCCTTGGGATTCATATCCTCAAAGGCTTATAAGCATTTCAATTTCATCTCAATTTACTCCTAATAAAGTTAAACATTAGGTAACCTTTCCCTTGATTTCCTTGATTTCCACATAATGCACTTTGTGGGATGAAATAAAACTAGGACATTGGACATCTAGTTTCGAAATCTAATCAGAAGTATGTTTGTGGTAAAAACAACTCGTTAAGAAAAGTTAAGAAACAATTGGACCCCACACATGTGCTTGGCATCTTTTGGTGATATAGTTTTCATGCAAACATTAGTATTTTGGTTTTGAAGTACTCTTAGAGAAAGGAATGTTCTTCACTATCTTGGTCTTGTAAACAAAGTCCCTACTAGGTTTATTTAGGATCAAATCAAAAACTTCATTAATCCAAACTTTTATCATCTTCATCTCATAAACAACTTTGGAGCTTTGGAAACATCATTATCTAGACTTGGGTATGTCCTTAAACCGAATCAAAATCATTTATTTAGTTAGGTGTGTTTGGATGAATCCTTCCTCACACACATAGTTAGATTATCACCTCTTTTGAATCAGTTCATTCTAAGATAACATCTAACATCTTAGGGTTAACAAGTTCATTATCCAATCAAACCAATCAAAATCACAATTCCTAAAGTTTAGCATTGATCCAAGATTCCTAAACATTCAACGCCCATATCATTCACCCCTTTCTTCCTTCATCTCATCAAGCTCCCCGTCTATGGGAACTATCAAGAAACCCTAGTTAGACCACTAGGGTATAAGGAGGAGTACCATTGTGATTTTCACAAAACAAAGGGACAAGCAACATTGGATTGTATTCAACTCAATAATATCATCCAAGACCTCATTGATAAAAGGATAATCACTATTGGGGATAACGATGAAGATGCAACCACTAGTGATAGCATTGATAATCTCCCCACCACAATTTTTGAAAACAATGATCAAGATCTATCCATCAAAGATCACATTGAATATTTTTTTATCTCATCCGAAGATCAAATCAACATATATCAAGAGTCACTTTTCAATCATGATAAAAATTCATCAACAATACCAAACAATGATCCAATTGAAGAAATGTCAACATCACTTGACCCTATGGTTGCAGATGTTGATAATCCCTCTGCCACAATTCTTGAAAACAATGTTCAAAATCTCTCCACTAATGAGCACATTGAAGATGTTTCTACCCCATTTCATGATCAACTCACCATACATCAAGAGCCACTTTTTGGTGATCTATTTCAAGGAGTGTTAGAATTATTTGATCCTAGATTGGTATAATCCACAACCCATCAACCACTGATCATGTTGAAAATGTCTCTACATCACCTAATGAATTAGAGGACATATCTCAAGAATTCACTCCAAAACATGATCAAAATCTTTGACCAAGGTCTAGCAATGGTCCTTTCCAATACATGTTGACCCCCTTCATCCTCATGGTTACAAATACTCAAGGAACCCTTAGCTCAACATTTGATTGAAGTCCACTCAAATATCAAGAGGATATTGAACCACTTACCATGACTAATGATGATGTCCAAGAACCCTTTGTAAGCAAGCCATCCTTTGAAACTGACCCATTTCAAGAACTTGATCCAAATCATGTCAAAAGCAATCCCAAAATTAATCAAGATCAAGAATTTGTATCTCTAAGATACTACAATGATCTAATGGATAATCTCCTATATATACAAGATGATTATATCCACATAGCACATACTCCTCCATCTACCCATGAGATTCTTTCTTTGGATGGACACGTAGATGATCTTAATTCAAGACAGGATTCCTTTACTCCTAATATTATTACACAAAAAGAGTAGGTTATTGATTCCTATAGTCAAATTAAGTTGTCAACATTGGGATCAAATATATCCCAAATTCACACTGAGGACATCATGTATGAAGATATCCAACATTATTCACTCAAAGAAATAGGTCAAATAGAACATGATATTCTATAGTTAGTATAGTAACAAATTGAAATATCGCCATCTGTAGTGGTCATTTATCAGAAAATGCTTACTGAACATGACATCTCAAAACAAGCAAAATCAAACTAAAAATGTACTACTACAATCATATATTGGGGAAACTATGTCTCAAGAAAATGTCAACATAGGGAGCATGAAGAATCCTTATGGTGAAACCAATGCCAATCCTACAACTAGCCATGTCATGAATCTTCATCCATCCATCATCCCATCCATGAATTGGGACCAATGTAAAAAGAAAGATTTGAATCAAAGCATAAGGAATGTTATCAAAGCAAAATAAGCAAGGAAACATAATGGAAAAATAAAATACACATGGTTACCAAAGAATACAAAGAAATTTTATCCTTGTCAAACTCCATTAGTCAAAGAAACTATGGGGAAAAATCAAAAATGGAAATGTATCCATCAAAGATGTCCACAAAAGAAAAAATAGGCTTCCCATGCGACATACAAAGTATATCAAACAATTGGTCCTAATTCCATACAAACTTTTGTATCCACCCATCATAACTCATCTTCCCAAGTTTGGAGAGTCAAAAGTTCCAAGCTATCAACCAATTGATCTTTTATTCCTAAACACACTCCCTCCATGCCTCCACGCATGGTATCATATTCTCAAATTGACCATGTATTGGAAGCCACCCTTCATCATAATGATTCAAAAGGCATCCTATTGCGATGTGAGCACATAGACAGAGTTAACTCTAGCATCAACAAAGTAGATCAGGAATTTCAAAATTTGTATTCAATTGCATGTATCTTGGTGAAGCATCTTTTTCAAGTAGGATATCAATGGAACATCATGACAGAAGAATCTACATCAACACCACAAAGGTGGTTCAACATGCGCTTAAAATATTTTAGAAAAACCAAAAAAAAAAAAAACCAAAATCCAAAAAATTTAGAAAAAAGAATTAAAAACAGTAAAGAGAAAAATCATCCTCCAGTGAAAACCACTACGGTGGTACTTTCGGTAGGTACCATGATGAAAACCTGGAACACAAGGATCATGTGTAGAATCGAGCATCTACATAAGCTAGTTCAGGTGGAAGCATCTCATCCCATCAATAATAAATCCAACATTCCATCCATCTCAGCTATAATAAATCTATTCATCCATGAACCATTTATCCAATCCATGTGCATATATTTGCATCCATAGTTTTAGTTATCTTTATCTTGACAAAGTTTGGTGCACACTTTACACTTGCTTATGGTAAACATCTTGACATGGGACATTTTCATTGATCCTATCCTATCCAACATTATCTGAGCCATGAAGCATTATCCAATGGAGCATCCTTTGTCTGAACACCTTATCTTATCACAAGATAATCCATGACATCCTTTACATACTATCCATATCCATCTGTCCACACACCTATCTAAGCATTCATCCATGGCATTCCATACATTGCTAGACATTGGGGGTAGATATTTACATCTTACTTTGAGAATAAAACTTGATCTATTTCTTCCAACTTATGGGGTAATCTGAACATTGGCAAATGTGAAGTCAAATTGGTCAAAGCACTTGTGACAAAAACTCCAAATCACTAGCCCATGGCATATTTTGATGAACACATATTCCTTATTAAGCTTCATCTCTCATCGAAGATCAATCCAAACAATCAATATCAGTTGCATCTAATTTGTACTTCAATGTCACATCAAATCATCCAAAACAACTTTTGTTCCAAACCAAACTTCATCAATCTTGATCAAATCAAATCCAGTTAATCCATCATCTTAGGGTATCCTTCCCAATCATTGTGTTTCTTAACACTATCCTTGCATTGTTGTGTATCCTCAACAATGGGATATCCATCTTAATACTTGTGTTGCTTAACACTATCCTTGCATTGTTGTGTATCCTCAACAATGTTATCATCATCAATCCATCAATCCAATCAACCAACCCTAGCTTGGTTTTCAACAAAATACCAAAACAAATCACTGATATCATCACATATCCAAATCGTTAAAATCCTGTGAAAAATCCAAAAACATCAAAAAACAAGGAAAATCCAAAAACATCCAAATCATATCAAAATCCAAAAACACTCAAAAATTTAGGAAAATGTCAAAAACCATGTTATCTGAACTGTAATAAATCTCTGGCTTAAATGTAGGAAAGGCTAATCTTTTGATCAGCCCCCAAGACCCCGAGGATAGGTCTTTAGGTTAGGTCTTTGGTCAAAATCTTAAAAAACACCTAAACATCAAAAAATTTGAAAATCAAAACATTTGTAAAATCTCAAAAATACCAAAAATAACCTCAAAACATTTCAAAAAGATCAAAAACATTCAAAAACCCAAAAAATCCATCTGCTTCATGTAGCTTTTGAGAATAAAGGCATCATGGGTAAATCAATTACCATCCCCAGCGAACGACGATTGGAAAATGAGTCTAATTATATCAAAGAAATTGCCAAAATAAGCGTCAAAGTCCTAAGGTATCCTAGGATGCTAAATCTTACCAGTGATATCTTTTGTGGCCAGTTTTTGGATTATCCTTAGAGCATATTTCTGCTTTAGTTTGTGGTGAGAGAGAATCATTCGTCATCAGTGGTCCTAAAGATGTTTGAAATATCTAAACTACATTTTAAATGAGGTTTCATATGTTAGGTGTGAAGAAGAGTAATCCTATCTGATTGCCAAGCCAAAGTCCATCACACTAAGTACAATGTCATCCTGGTTCTTTATACCATGATGCATCGTACTTATGTGTGTAATCAGACATAAGGTAAGTGGCCCTTTTAAAAGCCCAATTCTTGATAAGAAAATCATCCATCTCTCACGATCATCATCATAAAGTTGGCTTGTTGAATCCTCTTATCATCACCTGATTTCTTCTTTTCCGCACTCACATCATACCAAGACAATTTATCATCATCATTAGTATTGCATCCACAAACCATCAACATACTGCATATCATATCATATCATATCATATAAAAAACATCGATCATTCCACATGCATGTTTAACATCATAATATAGATCTGTTAGTTTAAGCATCTCATAAAATCAGACATTTGCATAAACATCCATTGCATAATCATATAGGCATCATCACATCATATCATCATTTAAGTTGTTTAGCATAATATAGATTGGTTATTCTAAGCATCTTAAAACCATCTCATTTGCATCATCATCACAACCATCCTTACATCCATCTTGAACCTGTTTATCGTGAGATCGACCCTCAAATCAAAACATTTTGCTCGATCTGTCGAGGGGGCAATGTACCAATGTACTTCTTTCTGTTGGGGCATATGAAAAAATCATAAATTTTTTGAATTTTGATCATGGTAAGTTTATTCTTTGAACTGACTCAACAAGTACATTAATTCAAAGAGGGGAAAAATGTAGAAACACAAAATTGCTATCATGCATTTAATTAGGTCATATTCATCCACCCATTAAATAAATCAAGTTTATTTGATTAATCTCTAAAGTTCTCCATTTAAATTAAATAAATTCATCTTTAATACTAACATCATCCCCTTTATTTAAATAAATCAAAATATTTATTTAACTATGTATAAATCATTTTCCATCTCCTTTTGATTTATTTTAATCCATAAATCTAATGCAAAAAGGTCAAATCACCTAATCTTCACTTAAGTTAAATAAATCAGGATTAAATCTAATCTTAATGCAAGTCCCATCTAGTAGCTTTTCCCACTTGCACAAATAAATCATTTAATTGATTTATTAAATCTTCATTTTCACTCAAGAAGGCATCTTTAGAGAATATTCTCTCAAATTTGAATTCAAATCAAGTTGACTTGTCCCTTCCAACATAGAATTAATTCTCCTTTTACATGTCCCCCACTAGGCATTTAAGACCCCTTCTCCCTCCAACAAGCCAAATTTGAAATTTGAAAAGGCCACCTAATGTCATTTGTTGGAAAATTCCTCAAAAGTTACACATCCTTGGCCCATTCACATGGTGACAAGTGGCTCCTTGTCATTGGCTCAAGATTAGTCCCACATTCACCCATTTTGCATGTCTCTCCATCATTCTCTCTTATAAATAGAGAACCCATCCTTTGATTTTCATCATCCACAAATCCACAATTCATGCAAAGTTACTCTCTTCACATTGAGAGCTAATTTTTTCAACTTCATCTTGAAAGAATTTTATCATTGAGCTTGTCAAGGGTTGGGAAAGGGTCACTTTTCACAAAAAAGTGACACCAATCCACTATGGGATAGACCTATGAATTGTGCTTCTTTGATACTTTCAATTAGTTTATTTTGTCATTTTGTTTGCGAAGTATGATGCATTATCTCATATGAGCATTTGTAGGTTTGCATGAACTAACCCATGCTATGGAGTTTAGAATGTGTGTAGATTTATAGGGTGCTCACAGAAGCATGTTTGAGATGGAAAGTGCTCAAACTCTTCATCAAACTCATGGAGGTTGACGAAGTTCTAGCACAGGCAAAGGTGAAGATGCAGGGATTGGAAATGAAAAGGAAGTTCCTTAAGAAGAACTCGGGGAAGCACTAGAAGAAGAAGCCTCTGAAGGAAATAGGCAAGATTTTGTTGGGTCTAGGTGGAGTTCGTTAAGACTTGTCGTGTTTGTATGTGTGTGATTTTGAATTCTCCTTCTACTTTTGTTGTATTAAAGCATGTAACTTTGAACACTGTTAATGGTATTATTTTATGTAAGGATTTTACTAGTAAACAATTATAGGGGTTATGGGATTTATTTAATGTTTTACTCTGGACGTTAAGGTGCCTCTGGTTTTTGTCATTTGAAGTGGAATTTTGGTGGGTAATGACATTGAACAATAGATATACTTTTTATCCTTACAAGAAATACAAAAATTTCATGTCACTGATCCAAAAAAATAATTATCTTGTTATTTAATCATATGAGTTAAATAATGAAATTACTTAGTCTATAATCATATGAGTTATTTAAGAGGCGCGCTATATTTAGACAATTAAATTGAAATAAAAAATATTAAATCAATAAATGGAAGCAAAACAAGAAGCATTTTTAGAAGCAAAAAAAAAGCAACAATGGAAGCCAAACGAGAAGCAAACCAGAAGCAATCTTGGAAGAAAATGCGCAAGAAAAACTGGAAGCAAAACTAGAAGCAAAACTAGAAGCAAACCTGGAAGAAAAATTGGAAGCAAAACTACAAGCAAAACCAGAAGAAAAACCAAAAGAAAAATCAAAAGCAAACCTAGAAGCAAAATCAGAAGCAAAACTAAAAGCAAACATGGAAGAAAAATTGGAAGCAAAATCAAAAGAATAAAATGGAAGCAAACTTGCAAGAAAAACTGGAAGAAAACATGGAAGCAAAAGTGGAACCAAAATTTGAAGCAAATCTAGAAGCAAAATCAGAAGCAAAATCAGAGGCAAAACTGGAAGAAAAACTAGAAGCAAACCTGGAAGCAAAATTGGAGTAAAAATTGGATGCAAACCTAGAAGCAAAATCAGAAGCCAAATTGGGTGCTAATTTAAGCGTTATTTTCAATGCTATTTCTCAGCGCTATTTGAGGTGCTAATAGGGGTGCTATTTTTGGTGCTATTTTAGGCGCTAATAGAGGCGTTGTGATTTTCTGGTGCTAGCTATGACATAGAATTCGATGCCATATCTAGCGCCATAGTTAACGCAAACATCGGCGTTGAGATCATCATGTCAGTTTTCCCCGAGTTTAGTGCTAGCCAAGTTGCTTGATTCGTGAGCTAAAATACACTTAAATTTGGTGCTAATTGCCTGTTGTGTTGTTATGCTGTTGTGCCTTAATAGGTTGGTAGGACTCTCAAGCTAATACCATTGGAATATAATTTACTAGCTATTTGAAAATTTTGTTGTGTTTTATGAGATTTTTATTTTAACAAGGATAATTCTTTTACAAAAGACACTCAGAATATCATAGGAATGATGAACAACTCCAATATATAAAAATTCATGTAACAATAACTTTTCTTGAATTTGTAAACCATCTTTTGACTATAGAATTTTCCCATATTTATTTTATTTCTAATTGGATAGATGCATAGAAATTATCTTAGAAGTATTTATTCCCTATTTAATGTGACTCCACAAAGTTCCTTATAATGGCATTCACAAACAAAATTGTAGAATCGAAATAGTTTGGAAAAAATAATTGAAAAACCTAGAAAATCGATGGACTTAAGACTGAGGATATTCTAGTGCCTACATAGCAGCTATCAATCTTCACTTCCCATGTGATGCTCAACAAACAATATTTAATTGAATAACTGGCTGCTTCCCTTCACTGTATGCATTGATCTAACATAGAGTAGCATGTCTTGTTGTTGCTCAAAATCAAATTCATTCCAACAAATTCCATCTACTAATAAGGGGTTTTCATCCCATTGCATATAGTGTTATCATCCTGGTGATAAACTTTAGCATAGCTTGATGAGAATAAAAATCCAAACAATTTTCTGAATGACTCTTCCTTCCCAATCGATCCCTTTAATGAATCTAAAGTTGCCACTTTTTTTTTCCAAAAGTCAATCGATCCTTCAAGGAAGATTTTATTTCCACTTTTGAAAAAAATCAGAAATCTTATCCGAATAACATAAGTACTCAATCAAAGCTGATCAAGTTAAGTCAACCCTTTCTCTTGATTACTATTAAAAGGTAATTAATATTTTGGAGGTGTTTGGGCCTACACTCACTAGTTTCCTTTGTTTAATAGTTTTTGAGGCCTTTGATACCAACCACTTGAACTTACATTACAAATAAGAAATTTCATGAGACCTCTTTTCTTTGAGGTATTTTAACATACTTAGAACCACATAATCTTAGTAAGGGACCTTGTCCTAGATATCCTAGAGATATCTATAAATTATGGCTAGGACATTGTCTCCTTGAAATCTATATTTCTAGTAAGGAAAAAGAACCCTATATCATAGAATGAACTATAGATTTAGTAAGAAGGTATGTTATACTAAAATTTCACACTTTTATGTATGTATGTTTTAGAATCATAGACAAATTCTTAATTAATCATGATATTATAAGGAAATTCTTGGATAAATCTAGGGAAAGGGTTTGTAAACTTGTAATGTTTCATTTCCATGATATTTGCTCTTATATAAAGTTATACACCCAATTGTGGTTAGGTAATTAAGAAATGAATCAATTACTATATTCCTTTCCTTAACTACATTGGTTATGCTCATTGACATAAATTATTGAGTGTACATAGTCTCATACTAGATCTTACATTTATTTAGTTAACCACTTGGTGAATTCATTTAAGGTGTGAATAATTTGTTATAGGCTGGGACCTCATGGTAAATTCTTGATCTATCTTATGTTAATTGGACTTAAGTTTTGTAAGATACCAAGTTACATAACATGTGATCTAAGTCACCTTATTAGTAAGACATAATCATATACTATTTCATGCATGCTTATTCAAGATATAGTGAGAATGTAACTATGATGTATTAGATTGTGTGAGTTCTTATACTTTAAAATTGAAATGTGTTGAGACATCTTAGTATATAAGTTGTAGTACAACAATTAGATATGTATATAGTGACCTAGTATTAAGGTAAGTATATCAAACTCTATGTAAGCAATAGTAGGATGTACATACATTCTTATCATATGATGTAACTTACGACTAACTATTGAGGCCATAATTAATATAAATAGAAAGTAAAAACTTTATCTAGACCTTGAACTAGACTAATATAAGAGTATTGGATTTTGTCATAATTTGAATGAGATCAGAGTGTTAGAAATATTAATATTTACTTTATTGAAGGTACATTTGAATAAGAATATATAAAGGATATGTAGTGATATGATCCATTGGTCTCAGGTATGACTCATATGTCATTTATGTTCAAAGAAAGTTTGCAATTATGGCAAGTTAAGTGATCAGGATAATTGTTCATTTTTTCTCATTGTAGCCAATCAGAAAATTAGACTTTGGGGATTTATATAATTTTTACATTATGAATAATAAAGGTTTTGAGGCCTAATTAGAGATCCAAATGTTATATGAAAGTGTTATATTTTAGGCATTCTAAATTGGGAATTGTGTTGAAATTCCTGGCTTGTTGTTAACTACTATTAAATATTGACAATCATTAATGCAAATTTTTTGGGGTGTAACATAGTAATTAATGAAACCTTGATAATTGGAAAATCCATGTGTAGGTCTTTTGAGAGACCTTGTGAGGAGCACTATGTGTTACTTTGATCTATTTGGAAGTGGGTATGTAGGGAATCCTTGGGAGAAGGATTCCCCAAAGACCTCAATTCCATAGGGGGACGGTATATGAGATGATAACTCCTATATTTTGGGGTTTTCCTAATTATTTTGACTTTCTCTCTTCATTAGGCTTCATATGAGGTTAAAATAGGTATTAGATGGTTATGGAAGATCTAAAAAAATTGATTACTTGTATTTAATGTGTGATGTGTTTTGAATAGTAAGCTAATGAAGGGAATGAATTTGACTACTTGAGTGTAGTTACATTTTGAGTTGAGCTTCTCTCGTGTTGGTTCTAAGTGATTTCTTTTATTTTTTGTGAATATCAACCTCAAACTTATATGACTATATAAGGATTTTAAATCAATCAATTGTGATATACTTATTCTAAGTTAGGAACGTATCTTCTAATTATAGTGCAAAGCATGAGTTAAGGAGCAATACTATGATGCTTGAGATTGACAGTAGTCAAGGGAAGCACTATGATGCTCGAGATCGATAGTAGTCAAGGAGAAATATTACGATGCTTGATATTTACAATAGTCAAGGAGTAGTACTATGATGCTTGAGATTGATAGTAGTCAGGGAGTAGTACCATGATGCCAAAGATTGGAAGTTGTCAAGGACCAACACTATGATACTCAAGATTGACAATAGTCAGGGAAAAACACTATGATACTCAAGATTGACAATAGTCAAGGAAAAATACTATGATACTTAAGATTGATTGAAATCAAGGAGCATTACCATGAGGCTCAAGATTGAAAATAGTGAAGGAGCATGTTATGCCAATGATGGATGTTGTTCATTTCTTAGTCATCTGATGGACTATAGGGAAGAGAGTTTCTAATGAGGAATAGGTAGGTAATAGTTGGACCATCCTCATATTATAGTTTTGGCATATCCTGATGTAGAAATGGTATCCTAGATCATCAAATATGGCTAACATCTTAGGATCATGAAGTGATATGAACATCTATGTAATTGAGTGTTTTTTATACACTAATTCCTCCTTAATTACTTGTGCAAATGGCCTATGGTTGTGCAAATTGATATATTGGTACCCTTGCTAGTGACGATATTGAATAGTATGGGATGCTTGATTGTTGTCATAATAGGCCTGTGTGATTGTGAATTAGGACTAGTGGGTTGATGTATGCAATAGGTAGCATCAATTTCCCCTTTACCAATTGTTCTTTATGTGAACATGTGATGTACTATATGGATTGTCACACTAGATATATGTATGATGTATGCTCGAGCTATTTACTATTGTGATGTATATATAAGCATGTCACTAATGTACTTGAGATATGGGCTATTCAAGGTTGTAATGTAATGTATACATGAGCTTATAATTGTTACCTAATTGTGCTTTTTAGCCCAATTAGTTTAGGTTGGGACAACACTGATATTTTTCACTTTGAAGAAGGGGAAAGGTACACAAAAGATTCCACAAAAAGTTACCCATCATCATACAAATAGTGCCAAGAAATGAATTTTTAGTTTTCATTATGCAATTTTTTTTGCAGAAAAGATGAATAGTATACAAACTTTTGCATAAAGTAGTTGTTTAAATTCATTACAAGAAATATGCTTATAGGTTTCCCACACAAGCCATGGGAGTAACTAAAATATACTTATAGATTCTTTTCAAAAGTCATAGGGCTATAAAGAATGGCCTAGGAATCCTTAGTGACATCATGAGTTGCGGTGTCCACTTTCTTGTCCTTCTTCTATGCATCACAATCGTCCACCTCATCCACTAGTTACTTCCCCTAGCTCTTCCTTATCTCATCCTAAAAAACTTGAAGTATGAGGGAAATATTCTTCACTATTTCTTTGATGTATTCAGTGATAACCCTTAGGCACTACATGGCCTTTTCTTGGTTCTGGTGTATGGTGTAAATTTCTATAGCACCCCTCTGAATTGGTCCTTCTAGATTTTAGTGTAAGTGTATTTGTGATTTTGTTGATAAGTGTGCTATTGGATTATTTGGTGAGCTTAACACTTTAAGTGGTCTTTTTCAATTAGCTAGTTAAAATAAATTGCTATGTCGAGAGTAAATGTTATATTATTAAAATAATTAGATTATTGAATGAATGTTGTTAATTAAACTATTAAATTAATTTGAAGGGTTATACCATTATTTTAATTAAGCAATGAATGATTAAATAAAATACAATAAAATATTAATGTAATTATTAAGGTTGATTTTAAAATTTAAACATAATTAATATTAGCAATTATAATTGCAATTAAAATGAGGGTTGCCAACATAATTACTAATTGTTTCTTTTAAAAAGAAAACTTGTCTAAAATAAAAAGTAGACATGCAAGATTGTCGAGCAATAAAATACAACCCTAACCTAAGGTGTATTACCTCGTATCTTGAATCATAAAATGATCTGATTCTATTAAAGAGATTGTTCAATTTCAAAACGAGTAACATCGTTACATATTGCATAAAATAAGAATCTTATTAGCTGTTAAAGTTTGTCTCATATAATTAATGAGACAACCCATGTCACATATATAATATTGATATGTCAACATTATTTCCTAATTTATTACACTTCAAATATCAATCACTCTAATATGTTAAGAGTCCTCCATACGTAGATCCACATGTTTATCTTTTAAAGCCTAAAATAATTAGGAGTAAATTAGAAATTATTCCTTTAAATTTTAATAGAAAAGAAAGGTATTATCTTATTGTTTTTGTATTTTTGGATTTTCTTGAAGTGAATACTTATAGAATTTAAATACTTATGAGAAGATAGATTCTTAAATTTATAATATTTATAATTTATGAAAGTATTTAAATGAATAAGTATATTTTATATGATATGTATTAATTATAAAGTTACTTTTGAATATAATTAGTTTTTGATAAAGGAAAAAATGGATTTTACAAGGACCCAAAACCAGCAAGTTTACAACAAAAGAAAGAGCACAAAAATTCCAGCTAAAAAAATAGGCTGCTAAAAAAGAAAATACTAGAAAAAGCATCAGCCAACCACAAAAGACTAGGAAGGTCAAATAAAAAACCAGCAGCAACTAACCCAGAGTCTTCAGAATAGACTCAGTCTCTGCCTCTAGGTCTTGCATATCCTGGACCCCTTTCTTGAAAGCCTGAATCATCTATGGCATAGGAGGTTTCTTCCTTTTTAGATTGGCTCTAGTTCTCTTAGAAATCCTAATATCTTCTTCCTAGTTTTTATCTTTCACCTCTTCCAAGTCAACCACCAAGTACCCCTGTTGAGCTCTGTCCAATTTTTCAGTCATAACATTGATATTTAGTTATTAAAGTGAAGAAATTAAATTAAGTTGAAAAGAAATATTAATAATATTTAATTAGAAAGTTTATATATATATATAATAACTTCTATTAAAAATAAAATAATAAATAAACATATAGTAATGAATGATTATATATATATCAAGTAGAAGAAAAAATTATTAGAAGGTAATATGGGGATTGGTTGCCATGTCTCTTGGCAGCTTCTGCCAAATTGACCACTTGCCTTTGTCTCTACTCCTACTATCGTTGCATGCGAGGAGAAAGCCATCCACATGCCTTGTCTATGTTTATGCATTTTGGGGTTTTTGATATTCTCAGTCTACACACATCTCAGAAGGAGGTCGATGCTTTGTTTCGAAGAAGCTCCATTTTAGGCTAGAAGGAGGAGGAAGAAGCTGGCACAAGAGGTAGGGATGCTGGAAATGATGATGCTGCCTCAAACTCTTCATATCTAGTATTGGCCTTTCACTTCCCTAGATTGGTGTTTGAATACTGACATAAGTGAAAACAAACAAAAGTCAGATTCGATATAATATGAATTTGCTAAGTTTGTTTTCTCCTGCTTTAATTTTGTCAAATTCCTTTTGTAATGCCAACATAGTTTTCTTTTCTGTGTGGCTGGCCTTGATCTTCCTAGGCCAATTTTTGTTGTCTGTTCATTGATTTTCTTTATACTCGTGAATCTCCTTCATTCACCAGTGCATTCAAATTTCTATAGGTGTTTTCTAGCTCTGTTATGTCTTTGTCATTTCCTATTTTTTCAGATCAAAAGGTTTCCCTAGAGATGCCTAATTGTCCTCCATTTACCTTGAACGTGGGTTTTATGTTTCACTACCCCATCCCCATCATCGTTGTTAAATGAGTATGCAACATTAGAGTATACT